>BSBK01004908.1:707500-864744 GCA_027943335.1 Chamaecyparis obtusa | reverse complement strand
TAAATATATATACATATATATAAATGGGTATGTATGTATTTATATATGGGAAGACATTCTTATTATGGAGATATGGTCTTTGGTTCTTAGCTATGTTTCTTTTTTTCTTTAGATTCATCCTCCTTTCCGTAGGTCGAATTGCTTCTTAATTTTTATAAAACATGACTAGGCTAATAAAATGGATAATCATCCTTTTTCCCTTTTATCAGATGTACTAATGGCATGTTATCTATCAGGAACTTATAGACTTGTGGAGATCCAAATGGTGATTCAATTGGTAGATATCAGTATATGACCATTGGGTCTAATCTTAGTCCTTTGCTTGTATTGTTCCTTACAATAAGATTGGTTGTCCTACCATTGTCATAACTAAGATTCTCCCTCTAGTATCAGGTGCTACTTTGGATCAGAGTGTCATATCCTCAAAGAGAAAGATGCATAATATCATTCCTTTCTATGTTGATTTAAGATTATAGTTTGATTTCTTTCAGGTTTGAGGTTTGGATTCCTGGGTTATTCCTGCTTTCTCCTCTGTTGAGTTCTTTCAGGTTTGAGGTTTGGAATATCTCATATGAGATAATGTATTCACATGGTTTATAGCAGTAAGATGGTTTACAGTTGCTCTAAGTTGGTAGTATTATTACATACACACACATTGTTCTCTGGTATTTATATTTACACACACACACACACACACACATACATACATTCAAATGTGTTTTCTTGTGGGGCCAGTATCAGGGTAATTAACAATTAAATTAGCCTCAATAACTAAATCTCCTCTGAATATTTATGTTTCAAACTATCAGGAAGTTAGTTTTATCTTTAAGGAATACATATCAAGGGGGAAATTGATATTAAAGGAAAATAGAGGATCCCACAATTATAGTTAAGCACATAGATTCTTGTACAAATGGTTAAATTCATAATCATCCTCTTCTATAAGGGGGGCTTACAAATAAATGAAAGGGGATAAAAACTCATTAAGTTAATTATAACAGTTCATTATTCCTTCAATAGCCTCCACATTTTTACACACTATATGTCGCTCAATATCAAACTTATACATCTGAAGCTTAGCATCTTCTCTGTAAAATAGGTAAAGCTTGATTTAGATTATCTCTTGTTTTAGACTTTTCGTTACTGACCTTGACCGTGACACTAATGATTACTTGCTAGGATAATTTTTCAATGCTTCTTATCTTTTCAATCTATGGATAAAATAGGAGCTAACCCATTATAAGGCAAGGTTTCTAGCACACTATGCAAGTTGGAGTAGTCAAAGAGAGCTCTTTTCTATACTTGGAAAGGGTAACAATAAGATACGTACTCTATTATCAAAATTTTAGAATAAGTGTAAGTTACAAATAGTTTTTGGATATACTAATGGGGATCTTGCCAAGAAGTTGAGTTGTTACAGGTTAGGATCAAATTAAAGGCAAAACTATGGAAATCAAAGGTAGGCTCTCCATCCTCACCCTTTGCAAAAGGATAACAAAAAGCTACTTACTCTAATCTAGGACAAGAAGGATCAACAAACATAATTTTTTCTTTATGTTTATCATATTGTAATATGAGGGAATGCCCTCTTAAAACATCAGTATCAGAATCTGGACTAAGGTCCAAGGCAAGGCTAGAGGTTTTCTCAGCCCCACTCTTTCCTACTAGCGCCTGCACTGAGCGGGGTTTTTTGTGAATATTTTTTATGGTTAAAAAAATTCTTGGCTCTGACCTTTTACCGATAAAAATAAAATAAAATAAAAAATTAATAGCTACATTATTTCAAAATTGACACGAAGCTTTAAATTCATCCACAAAATAGAAGAAAACATATAGTAAAAGCAAATTGGGCATAGTCCAGTATGTCTCCTATATTGATTATGTTAAAAATGCAAGGATAGGGTCTAAAAAATAAAACTACAACTATTTCAAAGTGTTCTTCTATGTAGTCAAGAAAAAAATCTAGAATGACCATCCTCTGGATCAAGTTCCAGATCGTGATCCTTTATTACAATGTGTTTACAAACTTTTATAGAAAGAATTCCTTTGAGCTAAATCTCAAAAATGCAACTGAGAAGGGCCTTTGCAAATGTTCCATGTGGATAATCATCATGGAGGTTGTTATAATTATCGCAGGTGTGTTGACCTTTGCATCATTATTCTTCTTCCATGCGCACAACATGGATGCTAGTTGTGCCTTTTTCCAACTTCCTCACCATCATGATGGAATAATTCCCAACTCCAGTCACTGTGATTCCTCATTTTTTGTGTTTGGAGGTGATTGAAAACTTGGATCAAATTTGCCTTGAGATTCGCCACCAGCTAAAAATGCAACATTTTACCTTGAAGGATGTGGACCCCACCACCATTGACCGAATCGACCGTGACTTGGAAATGTGTCACAATAATGAAACTTCGTGAGTGTTTGCCTTCTCTTTAGCCTTCAACAACTCTAAAGCTCTGACGTGTGGTGCTCTTTGTAGTAAGCGCACTTTGAAAAGTGAAGGAGTTCATCAAAGGAAAAGCACTTGGGATCATGATAGAAAATATGCGATTTTGGAATTTTGCTACCCCAACTTCGTGGGATTTTTTTTTCAAGTTAGTTAACAAATTTTCCCTTTTTTTGTGTAATCTTCTCTTGGAAAACTCCCTTGAAGACCATGCTTTATTTGGTTATGCTTTGCACCATTCTCTTGCAAGATTTTCTTGCATACAATTCTTTTCTTAGTTATCCTTTGAGTAAATTGACTAGCATAACACAACTTGCTAGATTGTTCAATTCTCCTTTGCACTGGTATCTATCTCTACATGACCCATAGTAAGTTTAACCCCACTAGGCTAGTATGGTCATTCCTTTTCTCTCTCTTCACTTTGTTTTTCATGTGATTATTTCTTTCATCTTGGTCTTAGATTGATGAGGCCCTAAGTCACTTGGGGGCTTCGTGTTTTCTTGTCTCTTTTACCTTGATAAGAGTTATTTCCTATATTTTGATCTACTATACTAAGAGTATTAAGCAGTTTCACACTTCCGCTAAAGTGGATGCTAAATGTAGCATCCTAAATTACATCCCAATGCAATTTTTTTCTCAGTTAGGCCTTGTTTTAGTGTTCCTAGACTTTTGTGCCCAATATAATTTTGGGTTCCTTTTTCTAAATGGGACCCTCAAGTTTATATTTTAAACCACATTGAATGAACCAAGGTTCTTAAGGTGCCTTATTCCTAGGAATAGGCCAATCAAGGTGTTTCATTCCTTGATGATTGAGCCCAAATTTAATTGTATAACAATTACATTATTTTAGTGGGAATTATAATCCTTCATTAGATTTCATCAATTTTTACACCCCAAAATATTGTGAGAGGTATAATAGGAAGTTTCTCTCAATCATTTTGACATCCACATTCAAACCACAATAATCAATTCAAGATCTTAACTATATTTTTTCCTTTTTAAGTTATAATGCAAGAGATCAAGCATCAAGGTAATGAACACTACGAGTATTTATAGTTATAAGCATCTTGTGAAGGCTGTTGGAAATATTCAAGACTAGCCAAGTTACTGAGAGGGGAGGGGTGAATCAGTAACTTCAAAACTTTTAACAAATTCAGATCTTAACCATATTCCAAATAACATTTAGATCAATAAGCTAACTGCATGCATGAGTAACAGAAAGAATAAAACATTCATAACACTTTGAACACAGAGATTTGGTGACCCAGAAACCTTCCAAATAGAAAGTAAAACTGGGGTGGGGATGATACCCACAAAACTTCAATACTACAGTATAAAGTTTGCTGGTTAAGGCTTACAATGATCACTTATGAGATTTTCCTTGTTAGGAGCAATAAGGACTGCTAGGTCCACCTTGTTAGAGGATTTACAAACATACAATGAAGTATGCACTCGGTTAAGAGATTTTACAAAGACTGTTAAGTCTACCCTGTTAAAGGATTTTAAGCTGATTCACCTGTTAGGATGAAATAGTAGATCTCTTACTTGCAACTGTACTTGCTGATTGAGATTCTCTGATGTACTGATCACCTTCTGTGATGGATATGTCTCTGTTGCTCCTTATACTGTTGTAGCCCTTTGTAATTTGCTTATCTCTGCCTTTCTTCTCTTTTTTTCACTTCTCACTTATTTTCTCCCTTGGATATGATACAAAACATTATTTATATATCAATCCAAAACAATTATAAAATAATTACAAAGTCGGCTCTCAAACAAGCTAACACAAATATTACTAAGTCAGCCCAAATATAGTTACTCGATTACTACAAACTAACTCGGTGACTTTCTGATACTCAACATCCACTGCGTTACTCGGCATTGTCATGCTCTCGGAAGAAGTGGAGGCTCAGTCCATACTAACCACTCGATTGTAGTTTCGAACTCGGTATATACTGGAGACTCGATAGATATAGTGTCACTCAGTAGAAACTAAATTCCCTGTTTACCATGCTAGCGCTCGGTAAACACTGCTCATTTCATCACTCGGTAATGATAACTCGGTCTGTTCGGTAACACTGTTCTGTCTTCTCGGTAAACACTGTCCTATCTGCTCGGTAAACACTGTCCTGTCTGCTCGGTAAACACTGTCCTGTCTGCTCGGTGAAACACTATCCTATCTGCTTGGTAAACATATAGAGTCTAAATAAGTGTTGTTACTAATGACAAACATACTTAATGCCAACATAAGGCATCCATTATCTTCCTATTCATAAAGTTGGCATCAATTCAACTTTAAGCATATTCATGAGATCAAGAATGTTTATGGAGGTGTACACAACTTATTTTTTAGATATAACATCTTTTATGCTTTAGCGTGCTTTCAATTACATTTTTATTTATTTAAAATTCAAGGTTAATTCCTAAACTGGGGTATGTCAAACCCCTTTCCATACAATATTTTCTTTTTTTTTGTGCAAATACAAGTGAAAAACACAACATAGAATGATCAAGTTGAGAGCTATAGTCTGCAAGTTGCTTCATCAGAAATTACCAGGACCTAAATAGGGCACCCTATTCCTATCATCTTAGCCTTTGATTTAAATCACAGGTCAATTGTACTCTACTTGTTTTAGATTCTTTCCAAAATTAGTTTTTATATTATCAATCTCCCTATACACATAGAAAACCTCATTTCTCTCCATTTTATCTTGATCTCATAATGTTCCATCTATAATAACATAACAACCTTCTATTTACAACAAAGGATCATTGCATCCATTTAGTGCTTCATCCCTCTCAAAGCCTAGTGGATCATCTTCCTTCCAATGTAAGGGGAGATAGGCCTGAGCTTCCTAGCCTATCCTTCATATCTAGTGAACCCTATTTCCCATCACCTTACGCTTATTACATGATAACCAAGAGAGAACTTATCACCCACTTAAGGTAGAGTCATATGTCTATAAACGTGGATAACCATTTGAAGTGGGATAAAGTATGTGCAACACATCCAATAGAGGTGGGAGGTGATAAAGTGATAAGTCCACTAAAGGTGGAGTCAACACTTAAAGTGGAATGAGGTAACATGATAACACCACCTAAAGTGGAAATGATCCTAAAAGCTCTTATGTGGCCCTAAGTAAACTTAAGTAATGTTCATGTCTATTTCCTAGGAGAATGAAATACTAGGTACAACAATGAAACACACTAACACCCCCTCTTAAATGCAACAAAGGGAGAATGTATACACAAACTTCAAGATGGGTCTAGGCTACTAAGCCATGTTAAGTACCCATGGACAAATGCAATGCAATCTCTTGCAAAAGGAGAAAAGGAAAATACCAAATGGGATAAAAATCCTCCCCAAAAGAGAGATGAAAATACAAAAGAACTCTTAAGGAAGAATGAGAGAGACAAAACCCCATGCAAGGAAAAATTCCCCCCATAAGAGAGAAGAAGAGAAGCCAAGTAGTCCCACCTCAATATAGAATATGAACTAATAGTAGATGCTCTAAACTGGATATAGAATATGTTTCACAATTGTCAAACAATGTCCCTCCCCTCAGGGAAAAACAAAACCAAAGGTGTATAAATGACGTGTCCCCAATCTTGAAAGGAATACGTGGGAAGAAACCTCAAGACGTATGGAGTCTGTGAAAGTTTCTCAAGTATCCTTAGGTTGTTTTTAAAATTTGCCCCCTCCAAATTAGGTCTACTAGGCCACACTATTGAAAAAGACAAACCAAGATGTAGTGAAGATGAATGCAGAACAATATTAAAAAAACCCAACTATCTCCTTTAAAGATAAAAGGACCTCCTCCAAATGTTGGTCTAAAGTATCCACACTCATGTCAAACTATGAAGAATGATCATGTAGAGAATGAAGAAGAGGGTCAAACTATTATCTCATAACAAATGAAGAAGGACCGTCTCCGTCAAAGAAAAGATGAATGACATAAATGTCATTTCTCCAAATCTGTAAGATAGGACTCCACAAACAAACCTTCAATCTCTATCAAGTAGTCATCTAAAGGAACTTGTCTAGAAGACATTGTATATTTTGTTGCACTAAATTGCAAGAAGCAAAAACTATACCAACACAAGCATCATCAGGAGCAACAATAGATGTGATCTCAATAGGAGGAACTGGACTGCAAGTCTCAAGAACTAGATCACATGTGAGAATACCAAAATTCATGTAGTCGAAGTTCTCTTCAAGTTTAATACCCACACTAAAAGTGTGATCATCATTTGAAGAGTCAAAGTCATTAATAGGATCAAAGTTTGAAATGGAGTGCAAACGAGATGTATGATCCACCACCCTAGTAGAAACAATAGCTCCACTCTCCAAGTCTTGAATGATAACTCAATCAAGAGTGACCTTTACAGTCTTCCTTGTTACACCATGAGTGATTTGATAGATGAAAATAAGATCACATGTCAAGTGAGGATCCTTTTCCAATCATATTAATATATGTATGATTTCCATTAAAAATTAGTGTCATATTACAAGGCTCTAATGAAGAGAACATAGACTTCAAATATGCCATATGATGAGAAGCCCCTAAATCTAGAAGCCATTTCCTTGAATTATGACCTATAGTAGCACAAAAAACTTGTCCTTTCTTACTTGTACCACTTGTGTGATTCTTTTCCTTACCAAATTCTATTTGTTATGAAGAAGAAGTTGAAGTATAAATTCTTGAAGGCAAACTAATTCTATTATTCCCAATAATATGCTTCAATTCATCAATATCCTTCTTATAAAAATGGTGTTCTTCATGTCCAATCTTCTTGCAATATGCACAAGTAGGCTTATCTTTACATGATTCTCCCTTAGGAGATGGCGTAGAATCTCCTTGTTGAGTAGAGTATGATTTTGCTCTATCCTTACATGGTTTTGGCTTTGTTTGCCCCTACTTCTTATTGGATCCTTTCTCATGACTAGCAACCAAACCATGTGACTTGGAGGACTTAAGAATACCCATTATGATCAACTTTAATTTCTCAAGCATAAACATCTTTACAAAATAATCAAATGATGGTGTAGTTTAGGCCCTCTCCATTATTAAGTGATGAGTTTGGAAAATAGAAAAAAGAGTTGCATACTCTAAAAGAAGCTTCCTCGACAAGTTGAAGACTAATTGTGCATCCTTCTTCTCAATACCATAATTATTGAGTTGTGCTCTTATCTCATTTGCCTTACTCACATAGTCTTCAATTGTAGAAAATTTCTTAGGATCTATGTTGAGAAGTTCACAATCAAGTGTATCCCCTAATCTCATCCACTTGACCATATAATTGAGAAAGTTTGTCCCAAGCTTCCTTGACAATCTTACACTATTCAATATGAATGATAAGATCAAGTGATATATATTTCCTCAATATTCCAAGCGCCATGAAACTTTTAATGAGACATTCATTTTTTAATTAGGATCAACCTTAGGATCAAATGATCCTGAAATTGCTCCTTCAACACAATTATTTAATCCTTTTTCAATTAATTTACTCCATGCATTTACTTTCCATGTTGCATAATTATGTGGAGTAAAAAATGGAAATTTAAGAGAACCCACAACCAAAAATGAAAAGAGCACTAGAGAGAGAGAGAGAGAGAGAGAGAACACCTCCCCCCACCTCTCACAAATGATCATTTGGCACCTTATAATTAGTGTGAGTATAATGACTACTAGCAAAACAAGAGCACAATAGACTTCTCATTTTGATGTTTACAACTACCTCAATCAAGCCATATCAAACTCAAATTATTGATGCAAAAGAATAAAATGAAATCCAAGCATTACAATCACCAAAATAGGCCAAAAAAGATCAAATTTTGTAGGTGTTATTTTCTACCCACAATGGTTACAAAATGATAGTAAAATAGAGAAGTAGACAAAGAACTTGTTAGAAATAGGGAATATTGAGAGGGGGGATGAATCAGTATTCTACAAATTTTTACTTTTGCCCAATTATGGATATAACAAATTAACTTGAAGCTTGCAAAACAAACTAAACTAAATAACAAGCATAGCAATAAAGCAAATGAACTCATAACACCATGTTTTTTCTCAAGGAAACCTTGGCCAAGGGAAAACCCTGGTGGGGATGATACCCAAAACCGATCCACTAATCAAAAGTATCTGGTTAAGCATGTTGACCTTGTTAGGAGTCTATTACATACATATAGTGTCTCTATCTTGATTAAAGGACTCTAGGCCTTGTTAGAAGCCTTAACTCTATTAGGAGTTGATATTACAAAATGGAATGTTTGCAAGATGAGCTCACTACCCAAAAATGCAATATACAATGAAATTTGAATACAAAGGTAAAGTACATAACCTTTCACTACTGCCGAATAGCTTTCCTATTCTAATTTAGCTTTCTAGGCTCTTTGCTTTCATACACAGAGTCTGCTTACTTTTCTTCTTACAATATAAAACTTCACATCATAACATTACAAAAACTTATTATGTCTCTTCTCACATTACATGCTTCTTACATATATACAAGTTATTAAGAATAATAACTTCTAGTTGACTTTACTAAGCATAAACTCTTTCCAAAATACAAAACTAATTCATGCTGCCTAAGGGTTAACATCTAGGATATTGTCCCTTATATGGTTAAGTCATTATTTTGATTATAAAAAAAATCCCTTAACTAATATTATTATTCTATCTTCTTGCTCTATTCAGGTCAGCTTCAACATTGCCTCTGTTATTCTTCAATATCTCCTTCCGTACATGTCGTACAAACTTGCACTTTCATATGTGACTTTGTTTTACATAGAATTATCCATGTTCAAGTGCGCATGCACTGAACCTGCTTTTGTGAACATCACTAACCAAAAATGTCTCTGATTAGACTGGTAAATACTACTGTACTTAGACAATTTTTACTTATGCTCATACAAAACTATTTTCTTCTATAGTGCGATCATCATAGTGATTATATGTTGCCATAATGACAACAATTTGATATCCTACTCAGCCAAATTGCCAATAGAACTGATGCAAGGGCATTCTAGGGTACTCGGTGGATCTGCATGGGAGGTGTGTGTTTGGCTGGTGTTACTCAATTGCAGCCTTGACCGACGGTCTCGGTCATTGAAGGAACTCAATAATCTCTAACATTCGGTGAAAGTGTTACTCAGCGATGCTTACGGTGCTTGGTCAACACTAGTGCTCAGCGATGCCTGGCATGCTTTGTTATTTCACTCTTGCTCAGTAATTCTGGTTTACCGACTAGACTCTGTGTGATTTATTGGGCCGACTTGGGGCACTTATTGTTGGTAGTTGTTGTTACAGGCCAACATGTTGGATTAAATGTTTGTAAGACTATTTTGATGCTGACTTGTATTGTATTTAATAATTGTTGGGGGGGAGTTAATGATTTCATCCAGCCAACTTGTGGCTGATGATTAATATTTATAAGATGTTGGGGTAGATGTTTAGGATCATCATCAGCAGAGTAGAAGTTCATGACTTGGAAGACTTAGCGAATCATATCTGAGGTTCTGAAAGCTGGAGTTGATGAAGTTGTGGAAAAGATCTTGCATGATCTTGCAGATCAGATTGTTATCTGATAGTTTGTAGTTGCAGAGCTAGTGGTTTGCACACTTGGAGACAAGGAGATTGCTTGGAGGCTTGCAAGCTCAAGTTTAGATCTGCCTTAGGGTTTCCATTAGTTTCTTATTATTTTCAGAGCTGAACTAGTTGAGATTATATTGGATTTGTTTGGATCTTGCAGAATTATTTCTGATTGTAATTGGCCCTAACCCGAAAGGCCTTACAGTCGGGCATGTTAATGAAAATTAGAGTTAAACAATTAATTTGTTGTTGTGTTGTTAAGTATTTCACTGTGTTGTTCTGAAGTTGCAAGGTTTGGACTGTCTTTAATTGGATCCACCATCCTTGACTACGTCAGGTGGTATCAGAGTTGAGAGTTGATCATGTGGAGGGAAGGTTGACCTAGCAAGGCTGATCTTTTGAAGTTGATCTTGTTTGTGAAGAGATCATATGATCTGAATTGCAGATTTGGAGCACTGAACTTGTGGGTCTTGCCCTAGTTGTTTGTTCAAGGTGGCAGGTTGAGATTTGACTTGTACACAGCTTGGAGATTGCCATAAGGTGATCGGTGTAGGGTTGGTTGCAGAGGGTTTTTGCATATCTTTAAGGATGCCTCTGAGAAGATTGGACCCTAGATTTATTTATGATCTTTGTGATATTATGGAATTCCAGATCACAAAGAAGGTGAAATCAGATTTCAGATCTGAGATGGAGTTGATGAAGAATGACATGGTCGCCAAGATCATGAGATTTGTTGCTAGTATACCTCAAAATGTTGGTACTAAGGAAGCTATTGAAGAATTTGAACCTGCTGTATCTAGTGGTGATGATTAGAGGGATAGATCTGGTGAAGACAGAATTGCTTGATTGCCTAGATCTGGAGCTCGGTTAAGTAGTAGTTATCGAATGGAAGTTTCTACTTTCTCTAGTACTTTGAAGCCTAGGAACTTGATTGATTGGATTGGTGAACTTGAAGATTTCTTTGAGCTAGAAGAAATTGAGATCCTCTTTAGGTGAATTAGCACAGACAAAGTTGAAAGGACATGCTACTCTTTGGTGGAAAGAACTACAAAGAGATAGAGAAGATGAAGGTGAAATGGAGATCAATCGATGGAGGTTGATGGTGACAAAACTGAAAGCTAAGTTCATACCTTCTGACTATGAGCTTGACTTGTGTAAGAAGTTGCAGAATCTGAAATAGAAGGATCTGTCTATTGAAGATTATACCGAGGAGTTCTACAAACTTACTATTCGGTCTGGACACCAAGAGCTTGGTAAGGAAAAGGTAGCTTGGTATGTGAATGGTTTGAGATTTAATATTTAGGATGAGCTTTGTATGCTAAAGATTGATTCCGTTGAAGATGCTTATCAGTATGCTCTGAAGGCAGAAGATAAGTTGAAGAGGAAACAACATAGTAATCCCCGAGGGAAAGAAAATATTGACCACTCAATGAAGGATAAACCGACTAATGTAGAAGATGAACAGAAACCTATGGAACTGAAGAAGAAGACAGGTAGAGTTATCTTTAAGGGTACTTGCTATAATTGTGGAGAGGAAGGACACCATTCTTTTGAGTGTATACAAAAGAAGCTTGGTGACTGATGGACTGCTATGGTGAATGAGAATGAACCTGAATCTGATAAATTGCTGCTTCGATGAACATTGCTCGGTACAAAGGAGGAACCTTGTCAGAGGAGTAACTTGTTTAGGACCCGATGCAAGTCTGGAGGTAAAATCTATGATGTTATTGTTGATAATGGTAGTACTGATAACCTTGTTGCTGAAGACATGGTTCAGAAACTTGGGTTGAATAGAATGAAGCATCCTTGTCCTTATAGGATTGGCTGGTTACAAGATGTTCATGCTCTAGAAGTAAGAGAATAATGCTTTATTGATGTTCAAATTGGCCAGTATAAGTTTTCCCTGATGCCTTTGCTGGAAACAACGCTCGGTAGGAGAACCCTGAGTATTGGTAGCTGGGTTGAGGTTATGGATCCAGAGAAAATGAATGATCAGTATGGAGAACACACCTGAGTGTTGTCAAGGAAAGACTTGAAGAGATAGAGAAAGCTGAAGTGGAAGAGTATGCAAGCTGAAAAGGTGGAGGACTCGTATGTAAAGAACCAGTTCGGGGTTTATGTGTTGAATCCCAGAAGATGTTCTTCTCACATATGAACATCTTTTCGAACTTGGGGCGTCTGATGCAGGGGCATTCTAGGGTACTCGGCGGATCTACATGGGAGGTGTGTGTTTGGTCAGTGTTACTCAGTTGCAGCCTTGATCGACGGTCTCCATCATTGAAGGAAGCTCGATCATTGAAGGAACTCAGTAATCTCTGACGTTGAGTTAAAGTGTTACTCAGTGATGCTTGTGGTGCTTGGTTGACACTGGTGCTCGATGATGCTTGGCATGCTCGGTTAATTCATCGTTGCTCGGTAGTTCTAGTTTACTAACTGGAGTTCTATGTGATTTGTTGGGCCAAATTGAGGCATTTATTGTTGGTAGCTGTTGTTACAGGCTGACATGTTGGATTAAATGTTTGTAAGGCTATTTTGATGCCAACTTGTATTGCATTTAATAATTGTTGGGGGGGAGTTAATGATTTCATCCAGCTGACTTGTGGTTGATGATTAGTATTTATAGGATGTTGGGGTAGATGTTTAGGATCATCATCAGCAGAGTAGAAGTTCATGACTTGGAAGACTTAGCGAATCAAATCTGAGGTTCTAAAAGCTGGAGTTGGTGAAGTTGTGGAAAAGATCCTGCATGATCTTGTAGATCAGATTGTTATCTGATAGTTTGTAGTTGTAGAGCTGGTGGTTTGCACACTTGGAGACAAGGAGATTGCTTGGAGGCTTGCGAGCTCAAGTTTAGATCTGCCTTAGGGTTTCCATCAATTGCTAATTATTTTCAGAGATGAACTAGCTAAGATTGTATTGGATATGTTTGGATCTTGCATAATTGTTTCTAATTGTAATTGGCCCTAACTCGGAAGGCCTTACAACCAAGCATGTTAATGAAAATTAGAGTTAAACAATTAATTTGTTGTTGTGTTGTTGATTATTCCATTATGTTGTTCTGAAGCTGCAATGTTTGGACTGTTCTTAATTGGATCCACCATCCTTGACTATGTCAAGAACTATGCATTAACAAAAAATAGCTCCTCAAAAGAAGTTTGTAAGAGCCTGAATGGTGCCCCAAAAGTTGTAGAAATGAGGATTGGATGACTGTGCCTATGAAAAATCCAATATTTTGAAAAATCTTTGCATCAAAATTAGAATCTAATTCTACCACTTTGTAGAGCATAAACAATTAGCACAAATAAAAAAACATTGCTTTGAAAGAAGAGCACATATTACCAAGTTATTAGCCTTTAAAGTTCACTTCAAATCTGAAAATAAAAACTATGAGGGTGTAGGTTGGAAGGAATGCTAACGCCATCAGAGAATATTCCAAGATAATCTTTGGTGGAACATTCTTTGATCTATTTGTTTAATACTTGGAAATCAAAATCTAATTTTTTAAAAAATGTTTATTATGGGTGTTGTAGATTTTAAATCTTAAAAAATGTATACGCATGTGCAAGTAGAGACAACTATTTAAGGTACTTTGGTACCTTTTGAGACCAAGCATAATTTTATTTTTCTTTAAACAAACTTTAAACAATGCAATTTTTTTTCCCTAAAAGTTAAAAATCATACGATAATTATGACACAATTGTACTATCATGAAGGGAGATTTTTTCTAGTCCTTGGGGTCAACTACTTTGATTTGGACAATTTTGCAAGTGAGATTGAGGTTTTTGGGCCTTCTAAGCATGATAACAAGGTTGGTTATGACCCAAAATGCTCAAAAATTGCAGACTACTCTAGATGCAGGCTTCAACCAACTGTAGATTTAACCTCCGGTGTCTGATTTGGATTAAAAAAATGTAATTTTGACTCAAACCTTTTGAATCCAATGGTGGCCTCAGATATGACTTAGAAAGCTCCAATTTCAATTAACAACAAAATGCCACAAAATAAAAAAACCCCAAATTGCTAAAAAATTCTCTCTAATGACAAACCAATGACACTCTTAAAGCTCATCTACCATGTAATATTTAGCTATGGTGATAGCCATCCAAGCTCTAGGGGCCAAATGGAAAGAAAAATAATAATATAGAAGGAATATAACAAGAATAAACCATATTCTCACAAAGAATGCAATACAATCAATTGAAATGGAATTACAAATGAGACCCCTTGGTTAAATAGACCAAGGTGGGAATATAGGAAGGAATAAAATTATGACAAGTGTCATAATTTTATTACATGATAAACAAGTGACAACTTATCACCCACCTAAGGTGGAGTCACATGTCCACTAAAGAGGGATCACCCTCCAAAGTGGAATAAAGTTTGTGCAACACATTCACTAAAGGTGGAAGGTGATAAAGTGATAAGTGCACTAAAGGTGGAGTCAACATGTAAAGTGAAATGCAATGACATGAAAAAACCATGTAAAGTGGCAATGTTCCTAAAATATCCTTTATGACCCCTAAGTAAACTTAAGTAATGTGTGTGAATATGTCCTTGGAGAATGAAATACTAAGTACAATAATTAAACACACCAATACTAACACTTCAATTAGAGTGAGATGCCTTTCTCTTAAGTATTGAAGGTTTTTTGGTTGTAGTGAAAGCTTTTGTTTTGTGGTCTTTTACAAATTTGTGAATTGACTGTAAACCACGTCCTCTACTTTTTACTAGGATATTAGGAAATTTTTAGAACATAATATCATTGGAGTTCAAATGCTTATAATATATATTGTTCTTATTATAATGTTTTAAAACTATTCTACATTTTTTTTGTGAACAATTAATAAATTGAAATACTTTTTAACATTTCTTTATTTATTAATTGTAAACAAGATTACTATTGAAAAGGTACAGTAACTACCCTTTTGGGTATTTTACTAGCCTTTTCCCCTATATTTAAGGGAGGATTCCGAAGCATTTTGGTGCGTGAAAATACTATTGAATATGGAACAAATTGCATGAAATAATAGAAGTTTGAAGAGAAGTATCCCAAATTTTATCTATTTTGCAATAGACTACTTTGTGAGTGCTTTTATAATATAGATGCTATTTTTGTGGGATTTTTTACTAGTAATGGTTTTCCGACATGAATTATGAATTCATGTGTACTATGAAAATATTATTTTTTTGTATTGATTGAGATTGAATCGCTAGTTGAACTCTCTCACTATCTAAGTTATCAAAGAGTTTTGCCAGTTTCAAATTATCTTTTAGATACCTCTATTTTTATTGGGATCTCTTGGAATTGGAATTGTTTCTCATAACTAAATCTTATTGTATAGACTTTTGAGGCTTCCAAGACTCATCTCAGGGATAGGAAAATAATTATACATAGACAAGATCATTTGATGTGGTGCAAAAATTATGCATCTACAAAGTGAAAATGGGGTACTTGATTTAAAAGGTGCATCCACACATGCTTGATTGGTTTACAAACATTTGTTGAGATGAAACGATACTTCCTAAAATAGGGGATTTGGTGTGGATGACCCTCCACAAGTGTATCCTCACAGGTGATCGTTTTAAATCCATTGACATATCAGACCCTAGTTGGTGCATAATGTGTATGAAGGAGGAAGAAATTCTGGACCATCTCCTATTGACATGTGAATTTTTTCTACGATGTTGGAATTGGCTTTGCCAAAAATTAAATTGAACCAATGTAAGGCCTCAACTTTTTCCTGTACTAAATTTGGAGTCGGCCCTTTCTATACACCAAATTTTTTTTCGAGGGGGATTTGGAATACATGCCCTTCAATGCTCATTTGGAAAATCTGGAAAGAGCACAATAAGCACATTTTCTATGATGAAGAAATGAATCTACAAAAAAATTTAATTATGATTTAAAATAGAATTACAAAGAAATTGAACAGTAAAGTATTATAAAAATGCTTTGGGTCCTGCTTTTGGGATGACTCTGCAATGAAGGTGTGAGAGGGATTCAAAATTTTCTCAGGTTCTCCTCTTCACAACAATATTAGACTGAGAAGAGAAAATAAGCCAAATGGTCACTTCCCCCAACTCAAGTTCAAATTCAATCTAGATGGAGCCTCCAAGGGAAGCCCATGAATGGTTAAGATTGGATGCATTATAAGGAATCATTAGGGAGTTTTGGCATGGGTTCTTTCAAGGCAAATTGGCCAAAGAATTTTTTTTTTCTAAGTGAGCTACATTTGTTGCGGGTTTGGATATGTGCTTAATAAAATGAACCAAGGTGGTGGATATTGAAGAAGACTTACTCCTCTACATTGAGATAATAAAATGAAGAGAAATCAAGTGTTGGAGCTTATAGGTGTGGATTGATGTAATCCAAGACAAACTAACTCAATTGGAGGACTTTATTATTTCTCTTATTTGCATGGAATTGAACATGGTTGTGAACTTGTTAGCTAACCATGGACATAGTGGCATGAATTACATATCTTCCTTATGCTTAAACTAGTTTGGTTTGGACAAGGTCATCAAAATAGACAAATAAGTTGCATTAATTAAAATTGGCCCCTTGTAATGGTGCTCTTATAATATCCCCATGTTGGGTATTGGTGATCCAAGGTTCAATAGATCTTCTATTGTGTTGTGTTGTTCTCCCTTTGAGAGATTTTTGTCCTATCATGTACGGGTTCCCTTGGATGCACTTTTCTTGGTTCCTTTTACAATTGCCAAACCCTATGTGATTGGAGTGCAGAGGCCTTGCACTCCTTTTATCTCCTTGCATAATAGAATAAAACTAAAGTTATATCACACACATGCCTATAAGTTTCCCAAAGAGCATAATGTTTACGTTGCCCATGACATTTTAAAATTGTTTTCATCCTTTTATAAATAAGATTTATCCCCTTTAGGTGACACTTATCTTAAAAAATTAATGAAAAAAGTTAAATATGTCTTGAAATGAAAATGAGACAATTATGAATGCATACCTTAAAACAATGGAAAGTAAACTTTGCCTAATGTTATTTAGCAATAAATGACCATATACAAGAATCTAATACAAAATTCAATTTCACAATAAATGACCATATACAAGAATCTAATTCAAAATTCAAGGTCACATAATTAAGTTGAAATATGAGTTTGATTTTGTCTAGAATAAGTAGACTGTTTACAAATTATGTTAGAAAGATTCTAGATAGAATGATGGTGTAATAGAATGTTATAATAAATATTGGCTTAGTAAATATACAAAATTAACTCAATTAGACACTAAAATAATACATAAAATCATTTATTAAGGTAGGAAATAGGGAATAAAGAAAAGAACATCAAAACAACCACAAAACCCTAATTATAAGCTAAAACATACCACAAAACCCTAGTTATAAATCAAAACCTATTCAACTAGTGAAGATACAAAATTGAAATTAAAAGAATATAAATACGAAAAAAAAAACCCAAGAATGAATCCCATTCGCATGATCTCCATTATTTAAATTACTCTTAGATTTTAACTATCCACAAAGGCCAATTTGAAAGTGATAATGATATTGGAAGATAATGGTTAGTCTAAAAATGAGGATTTAATTTTGAAATTTATAGAGGATCCAAGTTGGATAGACAATTAGGATTGATTATGATTTCAAGTGATGGACATATGAGATTATAGGAAAGGACAAGTTAAGTGGAGAGAGAAATGAAGGAAATAGGCAAGTAGGTGTGAAAAGTGGAGAATGAGAGGAGTTAGATTAAAGAGATGAGACAGTTGAGTGGAGAGGGGAATTCAGTAAGTGGAGTTAGGAGCGGTGTGAGAAATGAACAAGTTAGGGAGTTAAGCGGAGCCATAAATAAATAAATACAATTTATATTTGGGAATAATTAAATAAATTAGAATTTATTTAATTATGAGTGCTATGAAAAATGGATCAACTAATTCAAATAATTACATGACCTTATAAGAATAATAATTTGAAGTAAATGGATTAAATAATTAAATATAATCATTTAACCTAAAAAGAATAGTTAGGGCAATTAATGATTTCAAAGAGATTAAATAGTTAAACAATTATTTAAACTAAGTAGAATAATTAATTTAGGGTGACTAGATGACAAAGGATGATCAATAGATGAAATGATAATTAAATAATTAAAATTATTTAAGTAAAAGATATATGAATGACATATAAGTCAATTGAACAATTAAGATTATTCAATCAATGCAGATGACAAATTAGTGAAAAGCAAAAAGCGTCATATCACTAACTAAGATAATTTTCAGTGCCTACAACATTAATTCAAAATATTGTCAAACAAGAAAATAAATTATGCTCAAATATATACACTTCTTCTTCTATATTTCTGTATTATTCATTTTATAAATTTTTTATAAAACTTGAGAAAATAACAAGAAATGCTTTGGAAATTATATCTATTATTCTTAACCCACAAATGCTGTTCCTAGGCAGTGAAATCCCCATCAAGTCCTAATAAAAAAAATGGGATTCCTAGGTAGTTCAAAAGAGCTCTAGAATATTTAGAATATTTAGTGTTTTTTTAGACAACTTTATACGAAAGGGAAATTTCCTCTTTTAAAATGCATTAAAGATGCGCATGTGAAGCCTTCTACATAAATTGTAAGTGAGATGAGTCAAAAATAACCGAGGAGCATTCACGCAGCGCGAAGCAGAGGAAGAAGTAGAAGAGAGGAAAAAGGTCAGAAGGAACAAAAATGGCCAAAGGCGGTTCGTCCCTGCTGAAAATGATTCCCTCACCCATTCGATTGCATCCCAGAGACATCTCCGCCGCTGCCATGTGGGGTGTTGCCGCTGGCGCCGGCGCCATCTGGCTGGTTCAGGTTTTCTTTTTTCATACGAATACCCCTCTTTCCCTTATATTTTCTATAATTTGAAAGTGCTTTTTGTCCAGGTATTTCTAGTATTGTATATGCCCAATGGCTCATTTCGCACGCGGATTCTATAGGATTGACACGTTTTGTATGGAAAATTTCTGATTGCCGAATTGTAATCTGTTTTTCAGTATTTTAATCCATCTTTAATTCTAGATCTGCACCACACAAAAAATGATTTTGGATTTGTTGAGAAACAGTCACAGTTGGAACTAAATGAGAAATCTATAAAAACAAAATCTAGGTTAGAAATGAGTTTAGTTCAATTAGTTTCGATTTTGGTATGTTTTTTTGGTTGTCTTCTTTCAAGGTTCAAATTATCTTAAAGTATGATTGATAAAACCTAGATGACCTAGATGATTTTGATTGACTTTGTTGGCTCCTGAAATCACTGGATTTCTTCTTAGTGGTTACGGGATGCCAATTGATGGATTCAAAGCCTTTTCTCTAACTTGAATCCCTGCACTTTAGGTTAGAAACCAGGGCGGGTGTGCCCAAAAATTGAAAACTTGCAAATAACTTATGACTACAGATTCTAACAATTAACAAATTTAAGTTAGGATTGAAAACTGAATGTGAAATAAATGAGCTATATTGAACTAACAAAATTGAAATCTAGGACTTAATGCTAATTAGGGTTAGAATGTTAGAAAATCAGTATAATAACTAATCAATGAAATACGAATTTGAAAATTTATAAACTAAAACCTAAAGATTGATTGAAATGCTTTAGAATTGAAATGAGGGCAAAACCTGGAAACTAATACATGAAACAATCAGATATGTGAATACAATACTGAATATGAGATCAGTGCCTATAACATTGGGCATCAGAATCCAGATAATCAAAATGGGTTAGGAGACAGAAATGAAATCCAAATCACCAGTATAGACAACTTTATTGAATTTAACTCCGATGTTTATAGACCAACCAATTGCGCAATTTGGAAGAGTTTAACTAAAAACATATCCTGGGAGACCAATATTTTCATCAAATATATTGATAACAGAATTCAGATCGATCACATTAAAGGAACTCGAAAGAATTCATCCACACATAAATATCATCAAAATCACTGAATTATAACATTGAAGAATTTAAACTTATCTCATTTCGGCAGCATTATAGTACTGATCAAATTTCATATACCAGCCCTCCAGATTCACCCATAAAAATTTAGTCCATAATAGGTGTATATGCCATCACAAAATTGTTTGGAATATTTTTTTGCTCATATCAATATTCCTCTTGTTGTTTTTAATTTGACTGATTATAAATATACATTTCAATAGTTTTCTGTGAAAGGACATGCCCTTTCACAGGACCTAATCATGTAACTAACCCTAAAAATACAAAATAAAACACTAAAATGTATGTTCAAGATAAATATCCCTTATATTTCATGAATGCCGTGCAAAATAATTTGTTTTTTCATTTCCTGCACACACAAATAACCAATATTAGTTTATAACAAAAACATTCTATAATGTGTTAATTTTATATAATATTTATTACTTAATAATACTTGTTTGAAAAACAAGTAAAATAAAATAAAATCCTTCACACACAAAATTTATTAAATTGTGAAACATTCACGCAATGAGATGCATAAAAACAATATTCTCATAGTTATATTTTATTTTAAAAATAAAGCATATTGCATTCATTCTAAAATAGAATCCCCTAAATGAAATTAACCCTAAAAATAAAATTCATTTGCTCAAGGATTAATTTATTAAGCTTACAAAATAATTTCCCTAAAGATATTTAAAATATGAAAAATTTATTAATTGTTAAAATATGCATGATTAGGGAATATAGATTTTTACTTTTCTAAACAACCCTAAAGATACAAAATTTAATCTACAAAATATGCACAATTAAAGCTTAATAATAATAAAATTACTTCACCCTAAAAGTATTTCATATTAACTATAGGTGAAAACGTGAAAATGAAAAGAAGTTAAGTTACATGGTAAATGAATTAATCAAATAACAAACTTACCATGTTATAAAATTTTAGGGTAAAATAATAACCAAGAATAAGTAATTACAATATGTGAAAAATCTCCCCAATAAATAATATTAATTTTAATAATTTACTTTGAAAGAAATACAATTATCTTACATTTATATATTTATTCCTACACATACTCTCGAAGAATAATATAGAGTAGATAGTAAGGGGGGGTAGATTCAGGTAGTTAAGTAGGAAAAAAGGAATGGGTCGAGAGGTTGAGTGTTCAACTCCCTCTCCCCATTCTTTCTTCCTTTTAACATTAAAAATAGACAATATGTAAATACAAAATATCATAATAATCATATTATTAAATTATAAGAATAATTAGGGAAGAGGTAACTCCCTGTGCGAAAAGTGGTTTTGATCTCTCACCTGCACATACAATTAAAATAAGTAAATACTTTTCCCCTATTCCTCTCGAAGAATAATGTAGACTAGCTGGTTAGGGGGTGAGAAATTAGATAGGTAGGTAAAAGGTCGGCTCGAGAGGTTGAGTGTTCAACTCCCTCTCGCCGCCTTTTTAGCCCAATTTTATACATATTTTTATTTTTAAAAATTATTAATATCTAAAAACAAATATGCATAAAATAAAACATTTACAACCTAATACATGAGAGTGGAAAACAATAAATGCATACACCTTTTATCTATTTAAACAAGGAGATTTATAAAATATGACCAATATGTATTATACTTCCCTGACGTCATTTTCGGTGTCAACAGACTTTTCCCACACTTTTAGTAGTTTAGTTGTCTTCTTCCCAGGTTCAATTTATCTGAAAATACGATTGAGATAGGTTCTACTTTTGGATGATTTTGATTTGATTGTTTCCCCACTTTTAGTAGTTTAGTAGTTGTCTTCTTTCAACGTTTAAATTATATCTGAAAGTATGATTGATATAGGTTCTATCCTTAGATGATTTTGATTGACTGTTTCCCCCACTTTTAGTTGTTTAATCAATAATATCCTTATTAAAAGGAGAGATGCTGATATGAAAATGGTGATAGAACATCTCAGTATGTAAAGTGAAGGTTATAAGTTCATGTCTTAATTTGTCCATAAGACACAACATGGTTTTAAAGACAAAAGTGAAGTCTTGAGCACCGCTCTGTGGCTCAAATACATTAGTGGAGAAAATGAATCATAGAAACTTTGATAAGTCCATACAAGAACTTGATTACAAAAATGGTTGGTAGTCCAGTGGTAAAGCACCCCAATATATACATGGAAAGCCTTACGTTTGAATGTTTACAGATTCATATAAACCAACAACAGGTTCGAAAAGAGTTCTGGTAAAACAATAATAGAACATGCTAGCATTTACATAAGAGATCGAGGATCTTAAGTCCTAGCTAATTCTTAAAAATAATAAAGACTAAATAGGGCAACAGAAGGCCGCGGTTATTAGGTTACCCGAAAGCATAGTTATAGGTATTTGACATATGTTAAAACTGGTCAGTATGCGTTTTAGTTTTTGTCTAACTATGACTGTTCATTATATGTTACGATAATTTCCATACTTTACTCTGCAAGCCAATCTTAGGTTTAAAAATAATAAAAACTAAATGGGGCAACACAAGGCCCCGGTTATTAGGTTACCCGAAAGCATAGTTATAGGTATTTGACATATGTTAAAACTGGTCAGTATGCGTTTTAGTTTTTGTCTAACTATGACTGTTCATTATATGTTACGATAATTTCCATACTTTACTCTGCAAGCCAATTTTAGGTTTGGACCCCGATCTGAGTCTCTGGTGGAAAATATTTGCCCAACCTTGGCGAATTCAAAATTAGTTAAATATATTCCAAAAAGAAAATATTTTTTAATATCCCAAAGAAATAACATAAGAGATTAACCATAAACAAAATATCTTATACATACTGTCATACTTTATAAATAAAACCCTAAGGAAAACAATAGAATTGCAGATAAAGAACAAGGAAGGTTCTGCTACAATAGACTGCTACATCTCTATAGTAGTGTAGCAAACTAAAAAAAAAGTACAAAATTCATTAAAATGCATGAAAATATTATGTGATAAGATAAGATTAATTCATTAATGTCCAACAAAAGACCACAAAGGGTCAAAGGGACTGCCGAACAAAAGACAAAAGGCCAGCCTACAGCAGGGATGCAAATGGTGTCTGAGGAAAAACAACAACAACAATCAGAGCAAGCAAGCAACAACAAAAAACTAGAGAGGGGGGAGGGGTCCTTAACAGGACCCCGAAACACCACTACAGAGCCGGAACAGCAGAGAAGAACCCCAAAACAAAAGGATAAGCCGGCGGGCTGGTAGGGTGCACCGAGCGTCTTTGAGACTTTCTGGAAGAGGAAGAAGAAAAGGAAAGTTACTGCTGAAGATAGCTCATCAGCGGTCTCACAGATCTGGGGTACCAAGCTGACACTTGGTAGTTGGTACCATGTGCTGACTGAAGCCCGGAGAAAAAGGATGTGATAAGCTGACAAGACTGCGAACTAGCTGGGCACTGATGCTGGAGCGAATGGTCCCAAAGTCCAATGGCTCTCTGAAGATAGAGGGCCAGGCATCTCTGATCTGTGAACCTGAAAAAAGTGGAGAGAGACTGGACCCATCTGAATAGGCAGTAGAACCTCCCTCTGATCTCATAGTATATAGGACACCAGAAGATGAAGTGATCCTCAGTCTCAGCCTCCCCAATACTGCAGCTTGAATGCTTGAAAGTTGAAACATAAAAAAATAAGAGTCCAGATAGTATATAGGACACTGGAAGATGAAGTGCTCCTCCGTCTCGGCCTCCCCGATACTGCAGCCTGAGAAAGCTTGAAAGTTGAAACATAAAAAATAACAGCCCAGAAAGGCTTTGCTGATAAACATCGAGATTAATTTGTAATTAAATTTAAGGTTTTATTATGCTTATGAACACATCTGCCTCTTTTAAAGGGATTTTGCTATATACATTTTTATAGGGCACAATTTTTATTCGTATAAAAGTCAAAATTACTATAAGAGAGAAGAAATGTAATTGAAAGCTTGAAAGTTGAAACATAAAAAATAACAGTCCAGAAAGGCTTCGCTGATAAACATCAAGATTAATTTGTATTAAATTTAAGGTTTTATTATGCTTATGAACACATCTGCCTCTTTTAAAGAGATTTTGCTATAGACATTTTTATAGGGCACAATTTTTATTTCTGTAAAAGTCAAAATCACTATTAGAAAAAAACATGCATGTGCCCAAGTCTAGCCTGATTCTCGGGCAAGTTGTCTCTGTCGGACTTGCTAAGCCTTGCATGTCGAGGCAGCAAAACTAGAAGCTGCCCACTTGGCTAGTGACCTAGTGAACCTGACAGAGACTTGCAAAATCTCTGCTTTATGGTTTATATTATAGAGTGTAGACCTAGTTTTGTGTGGTACGATGTATCTTGTACCTTTGTATATTCATTTCATCAATTAATAATAAGTAATAACATAGAAATTACCGTTTGTGCTGAGTGATCACCGACAATTTTTATCCGCATTAGCAACTCTGAGTCCTGGAAACACTTTTGTCATCCTGGAATTTCTCGGGAAGGTTCCAGCTTCATGATGTGTGTTTTTAAGCCACTGAGATGATTGTCAGCTTACTAGGTATCCTTTCAAAAATGCCTATGTACCCTGCAAGGGTGGATGCACGAAGTGACATCTCCAATGCAAGTAGCCTGTCAGAAATGTGGGCAGTCAAGTCCTTACTGCTGTCAACCTCATGGGCGAATGCCAATTAAAAACGTTAAGCTCATAAATTAGTAGTAGGCCAAACATCTCACCTCTCCAATTAATTGTCACCTATTTGGAACCAAGTTATAACATAAAAGATTAACCATAAACAAGATATCTAATACTTACAGTCATACTTCATAAAATAAAAAATCTAAGGAAAGCATTAGAATTGGAGATAAACAACAAGGAAGGTTCTGCTACAGCTCTATAGTAGTGTAGCAAACTAAATAAAAAGTACAAAATGCATTAGAATGCCTGAAAATATTATGAGAGAAAAAATGTGATTGAAAGCTTGAAAGTTGAAACGTAAAAAATAACAGTCCAGAAAGGCTTCACTGATAAACATCGAGATTAATTTGTATTAAATTTAAGGTTATATTCATGCTTATGAACACGTCTGCCTCTTTTAAAAGGATTTTGCTATATGCATTTTTATAGGGCACAATTCGTGTAAAAGTCAAAATTACTATTAGAAAACAAAAGTGCAGGTGCCCAAGTCTGCCTGTTCCTCGGGCAAGTTGTCTCTGTCGGACTTGCTGAGCCTTCCATGTCGAGGCAGCAAAACTAGAAGCTGCCCCCTTGGCTAGCGACCTAGTGAACCTGACAGAGACTTGCAAAATCTCTGCTTTATGGTATATATTAGAGTGTAGACGTAGTTTTGTGTGGTCACGATGTATCTTCTACCTTTGTATATTCATTTCATCTATTAATAATAACATAGAAATTGCCGTTTGTGACGAGTGATCACCGACAAGGTGCATTAGCAACTCTGAGTCCTGAAAACACTTTCGTCATCCTGGAATTTCTCGGGAAGGTTCTAGCTTCATGAAATGTGTTTTTCAGTCACTGAGATGATTGTCAGCTTACTAGGTAGTCTTTCAAAAATGTCTATGAACCGTGCAAGGGTGGATGCACGAAGTGACCTCTCCAATGCAAGTAGCCTGCCAGAAATGTGGGCACTCAAGATCCTTACTTTTGTCAACCTCATGGACGAACGACAATTAAAAACAGTAAGATCATAAATTAATATTTGATCCTAACATCTCACCTCTCCAATTAATTGTCACCTCTTTGGAATCAAGTTATAACATAAGAGATTAACCATAAACAAGATATCTAATACATACAGTCATACTTAGTAAAACTAAAAAATCTAAGGAAAAGAATAGAATTGCAGATAAAGAACAAGGAAGGTTCTGCTACAGCTCTATAGTAGTGTAGCAAACTAAATAAAAAGTACGAAATTCATTAAAAGCATGAAAATATTATGAGAGAAGAAATGTAATTGAAAGCTTGACAGTTGAAACATAAAAAAATAACAGTCCAGAAAGGCTTCGCTGATAAACATTGAGATTAATTTGTATTAAATTTAAGGTTTTATTATGCTTATGAACACATCCGCCTCTTTTAAAGGGATTTTGCTATATACATTTTTATAGGGCACAATTTTTATTCTTGTAAAAGTCAAATTTACTATTAGAAAAAAACGTGCAGGTGCCCAAGTCTGTCTGATTCTCGGGCAAGTTGTCTCTGTTGGACTTGCTGAGCCTTCCATGTCGAGGCAGCAAAACTAGAAGCTGCCCACTGGGCTAGTGACCTAGTGAACCTGACAGAGACTTGCAAAATCTCTGCTGTATGGTATATAATAATATATTATAGAGTGTAAAACTAGTTTTGTGCAGATTGTATATTCATTTCATCTATTAATAGTAACATAGAAATTACCGTTTGTGATGAGTGATCACTGACAAGATGTATTAGCAACTCCGAGTCCTGAAAACACTTTCGTTTTTGTCATCCAGGAATTTCTCGGGAAGGTTCTAGCTTCATGAAATGTGTTTTTCAGCCACTGAGATGATTGCCAGCTTACTAGGTAGTCTTTCAAAAATGTCTATGAACCCTGCAAGGGTGGATGCACAAAGTGACCTCTCCCATGCAAGTAGCCAACCAGAAATGTGGGCAGTCAAGATCCTTACTGCTGTCAACCTCATGGACGAATGCCAATTAAAAACAGTAAGATCATAAATTAATAGTTGACCAACACCTCACCTCTCCAATTAATTGTCACCTATTTCGAACCAAGTTATAACATAAAAGATTAACCATAAACAAGCTATCTAATACATACAGTCCAACTTTATAAAATAAAAAATCTAAGGAAAACAATAGAATTTCAGATAAAGAACAAGGAAGGTTCTGGTACAGCTCTATAGCTCTATAGTAGTGTAGCAAACTAAATAAAATGTACAAAACTCATTAAAATGCATGAAAATATTATGAGAGAAGAAATGTAATTGAAAGCTTGAAAGTTGAAACATAAAAAATAACAGTTCAGAAAGGCTTCGCTGATAAACATCAAGATTAATTTGTATTAAATTTAAGGTTTTATTATGCTTATGAACACATCTGCCTCTTTTAGAGGGATTTTGTTATATACATTTTTATAGGGCACAATTTTTATTCATGTAAAAGGCAAAATTACTATTAGAAAAAAACGTGCAGGAGCCCAAGTCCGCCCGATTCTTGGGCAAGTTGTCTCTGTTGGACTTTCTGAGCCTTCCATGTTGAGGCAGCAAAACTAGAAGCTGCCCACTTGGCTAGTGACCTAGTGAACCTGACAGAGACTTGCAAAATCTCTGCTTTATGGTATATATTATAGAGTGTAGACCTAGTTTTGTGTGGTCACAATGTATCTTTTACCATTGTATTTTCATTTCATCTATTAATAATAACATAGAAATAACCATTTGTGATGAGTGATCACCGACAAGATGCATTAGCAAATCTGAGTCCTGAGAACACTTTTGTCATCCTGGAATTTCTCGGGAAGTTTCTAGCTTAATGAAATGTTTTTTTCAGCCACTGAGATGATTGTCAGCTTACTAGGTGTCCTTTCAAAAATGTTTACGAACCCTGCAACGGTGGATGCACGAAGTGACCTCTCCAATGCAAGTAGCCTGCCAGAAATGTGGGCAGTCAAGATCCTTACTGCTGTCGACCTCATGGATGATTGGCAATTAAAAATAGCAAGATCATAAATTAATAGTTGACCAAACAGCTCACCTCTCCAATTAACTGTTGCCTATTTTGAACCAAGTTTAGCCACATAATTCACCAGCATGTCTGCCATTTTTCTTCCCTGTCTGTAACAGTGGCTAGAACTTATGAAGATAAATACAAGTTGATTTTGGACTTGAATCACTCTTGTATAAGGCTATCAGAATGGCAATTAAAAACAGCAAGATCATAAATTAATAGTTGACCAAACAGCTCACCTCTCCAATTAATTGTCGCCTATTTGGAACCAAGTTTAGCCACATAATTAACCAGCATGTCTGCCATTTTTCTTCCCTGTCTGTAACAGTGGCTAGATCTTATGAAGATAAATACAAGCTGATTTTGGACTTGAATCACTCTTGTATAAGGCTATCAGAATCCGATCCTTGCAGGCCCATTTATGCATCTTCTGTAGCTGGCTTTGAATCCGTGATGCTTAAATTTTACTTAAGTCGTTAGCAGGGGAAAATAGGCCGAGCTATTTTTTGTGTTTACTAATACAACACAAGCAGTTTTGTAATACAACACAAGCAGCTTTGTAATACAACACAAACACACATAGGTGTTGTCATCTCCACGACAACACTAATACAAACACGTAACATGTGTGGGAGAGGAAGAGATGTGTCAGTGACACGGGCAAGGAGATACACTACTTATGTTTCAACAAGGAACATGTGGCAAGCATCTTAATGCAGTACACTCATTAAAATAGGAGCTTTAACACTTGAAATTCACACAGGTAGAGAGTTCCAACTTTCAACTCAATCTATTAAGAAGACTTGCAACACAATGTGGTAGATTCACATGCAACAGTGGAACACTACAACAAGGAAACATCAAACTTTTCATTTCATAGATTCATTAATGAAACAGGAGATTTGAGTTAGATTCATTAAGAAAGAAGACACAACCCATTTCCATCCTTAGCGCTTTCACAAGAATCTGTACAACGTTCACTACTTAATTAGGTTTAAATACAGTTAGTTATTGCAATTTCACTAGTGTAAGAGAGAGATTAAGCACATCTACCATAGCTACCGTAAAGTCTACTCATTGAATTTGCAACACTAGGGAACAGAGATATTAACCACTCATCCATATAAGTTCTCATTTCTTTCTCACCGATAAGACACAATTGGGAAAAGAGAGAGGAGGACAATATGCTAATGAACCATCACTAAGGTTCAATTCTTGATGTACATATTACAGCATTCATCACAATGGAAATGTAATCACATGTTTTCTTTTTCCAACATAAATAAGAAGAATAAACATCGCATTTTCAATCAATCAGTCACATGGAATTTCTCAATATCACCACGGGAATAGAGAAAGATAGAGAGGATACTTTCATAAATATACACAATTGAAATGTATCTTTTCACAATTCCATTCCAAATCAGAACACAAGCATAGATGTAAATGAATGAGAACAATATAAATCTTTTTGTAACATCACAATACAGAATAAGGCCTCTGCTCAATTGAGTAATTAAGCCAATTAATTTCTTCACCAATACACAATGCATGTAAATGAAAGAATGATTAGGAAGAAGAATTGTTCGAAACGTGACAAACTATTCACAAAACCTTCCCAACACACATAGAGTAAGTATATTAAGAGCTTTCTAAGGATGTGGAGAAAACTGACCCAGCATGCATATGAAGGTGGTACATGCACATCAAAGTTTTCCACAAAATTAAATGTGAAAGAATGAACATTTGACAACTCCAAGTGGTAAGCAAATTTAATTTTATAAATATAGATGCCAATTATTAATATGGGTTAATATATGTGCACATTGACAGTGAAAGCAATGAAATGTTGTTAATTTGTTTATTAAACTTATGTATAAAAGTTCTATAATGCCTATAATGATTGTCTTATTAATATTATGCAAATATTTGAATATTTGCTATATTTTAAATTTATTCCTGTTTACTAAATAACCATCACTAGTCATCCCCGAGAAGATGACCTCCCAAATTTTGTCTTAGAAAAACATCCTTTAGTCCTTTATCGTCCTCCAGAAATTGGTGTAACATGGATCAAAATGCACAACTCAAGAAAAGTAAATAACTTAGCACTTGGCATCAAAATCTCAATTTAACACATTCTGCATATGAGGATTGACAGTAAATAAGATCAGCAAATAAAGTGGAATGCCTTCCCTTGTTTCGAGGGACCAACCATGTAAAGAAACAACTTGCACAATAGAAGAATATAATATAAAGTTTGCTACAAATACTTGATAATAATATGCCAGTTTGTGGGGGCAAGGTCATAAATTACTTAAGTGTATACTTCCATTTGGCTTCAATAAGAACACAATACCTTATGTGATGATAATTATTAATAACTAACCTCTACCTCCTACATGCCATACTTATGCATTGGATGCCACCTAGGCTGACTTAAGTACCTATATGAAGGTATTAATCATTATATAACTTGATTAAGAGTCAAGGTAGACACAAGCTGACCACAAGCAAATGTTAAGAGATGCAAGGGTGTGATCACCTTGTACCAACATTCAACAATGACCTTTTGCCCCCTTGTGAAAAATGTTTCTGTGTGTCCATGGTTGGGTGTGTCCATGCTCCTTGGCTTCAACCGTGGAGTTGATGCCATCATAAATTTCATCTAAACATGGGTGAACTATATTTACCATGCTATATATGTTGATGATGGCCTTAGTGAAAAAATACATGAACCCACCACTCATCACCTAGGATCAATGTTTTGATCTTTTGGGCTCTCTTTGAACTTGATTGTCTCCATACACTCCAAAGAGTGTTGATGACCATAGTGCTTGATGCATCTTGTACCACTGAGCCTTCTTCTTGAGACCACTGAGTGTGATCTGGAACACTGAACAACAAAACATACAGTGTAACCAGAAGTTTTGCATCTTGCATCTTGTACTTTCACAAGTCATCTTAAGATGATTGTGTGTAATGCAAATAGAGTTTTGACAACCTAACATGGTGTAAAATGGTAGATGACATTTTACATGTCAACAACTAAAAAATTTAAATTGCCTTCAACAACTTCAAGTTGGAGAACGAACTGAAGATGATTTGTGATAAATTATGATTATCACAACAAACTGTATTTTATACTGCAGATCTGGTTTAATTGCTGACCACTTGTTGAGGGGTGCTGTGGTGAGTGGAATCAGATCCTCTTAAGTGATGATGGGATGGTGGTAATGACGAGATCCAACTTTTGATAAGAGTTTTCTCCCTAGCATGGAAGCTTACCCTCAATTGTGGGTGCAGACAGGTTTGCAGTCAGCCCCAAGCAGTCATGAATTCCCTAATTTATACTCTTGCGATCAGATCTGAAAATTACAGCAAGCCCTAGGTCTGTTGAATGCTATGATTAGTCTTTCAGGTCCCTGCACTCTTTTCCCTGTGATTTGGCAACAGTGACTTTTGACTTCCTCACTGATATCGTGCTAGTAATAGCAATCGGTGGGTTAGATAACTCGTGGCCTGCTGTTGAAAGATGGTGTGAAGTGGTTGCTGGTAAACTAAACCTGTACTGTTTAGTGTTGGCAATGAATTGACAAATCGTTGACTCTTCTTAAGAGCTGCACATAATCCTAGTGTCACTAGCTCTTCTCTCAATAACTGTGAGCTGCAACAAACACAAATTAGCCTTATAACAAATGTGACTCCTAGATGAGGATATAATGCTGTAGATGATCAATGGCGTCTCAAACTAGGATTAAATGCTGAAACCAGCTATGGTCCCTTGGTAGTAACTGCCAATTGACTCGCCAAGCTGGAAACTTTATGCAAATTTTTCAAAATTAGCTCAAATGCAACCCTTATGCAAGGATCCCTTAGAGGGAAATGAGGGTTTTTGTCCTCAATTTTAACAATGAAGTCCAAGTGGGGTTTCCTCCTCTCAAACCTCCAAAAGGCAAAGGTTTTCGTCCTTGGTTGTGAATTCAAATACAAATGCTCCAAAGTGAAAATGCTTCCAAATGAGGCCAAGTGCCGTTTTTTATACCCCTTTTAATTTTAATTTTCTTCCTAATAGTATTATGAAAATATTATTATTTTATTTTTATATTAATATGTTTAATTTTTTTATATTTTAATAATATTATTTAAGTTGGCCATAATTGTTATGCCCAACTATTTTTTTTATAAATTATGTTAATTCAAAAAAGGGGACATGACAATCTGCCTTGTCCTCAAGCAATTGCAAACTTTGATGACATGTCAGGCAGTAATGTCCATAGAGTTTAGATCCTATGCTCATCAAATGAAACAACTTCTGCCAACAAATGGCAAGCACATTCAGATGCTCAAATACCATCATGCCAGCACTGTGAATAATGCCATAGCATTTGGATCTTGTTCTTGTCAACTGGGATAATTTCTGCCAAAGGCCACCATGGAAGCTATAACCACGATCTCTCACAATTATGTGGAATCTATGAACTTTGATCACCTCGAACAATTTTCCCTAGAGTAATGTGCATGACATGACTCCCAACAGCATAAGTGCAACCCTCTAGGATTATACTTCCACACCTTTGACTTGGATCAATGAAAGTTAGTAGCTAACCCACAACATGTTTCTCTTGGACATGATGACAGATGATTCTTTCTTCTCCTTGCATGAGGATATCTTCAAGCAACCACAAGACAAAAGACAACTCCATGATCAATGAAAGTTAGTAGCCAACCCACAACATGTTCCTCTTTGACATGATGACACATGATTCTTTCTTCCCCTTTCAGTCAAAATGAACATGATGATAACTCCCTTAAGTTCTACGAAGTCTTACCACTGCACTATAGATTGAATCTGGCAAGTGTTTGGACCAATCAGCTTGCATACAAGCTGCAAGAAAGTTACAACAGCCAAAATTCATTGCAAGCTTAAGTAAAAAACAGCAGTGCAATAGTTGGAACAATTGTTTTCTGCAATTCTGATGTTTGAGACCCTTCACAAACAGCATGGTACATGAAATGCTTTTAATAATCTGCAAACTGGTAGCTAAATATGACCGATAACTGATCCTAAAAATCAGGAGCAAAAAAATGGTACAGCAACTTTCATATTCAAAATTCCTTGCAAAAATCAGCAACACAAAAACTGACAACAAGCATACAACTGAAAATTTTCCAACAGTAGCAACCAACTGAAAGTCACTCAATTTTATGTCTGGATACAACTCCATTGCTGCAAATGGTGGAGTACAGTGGCTGGAAACGATGATGACAGCCCCCCAAGATGGGGAGACTTGAAGGTCTCCGGTACCGGTACGACAATTTTTCAAAAATAGGAGACGAGGGTACTTGGACACAGCAATTTTTTTAAATATAATATAATACTTTCCAAGAAATATCATAACATAGAGCTTTGAAACCAGAAAACAAGAACAATGGAAAGTTTTAAGTATGAACATTAAAAACTTAAAACCATTTAATCAAAACATGATATATCATATAGTCTACTGTCTAATAGTAATGTCATTTACTCATTTAGTATTGTTTCATATAGAGTCAAAAAGTCCAAATGCAAAGTTGTCGGGCCTAAAATGATGGTCAAAAGACTCAAAAATAAAATATTTTGTTTTTAATGTGCTTTTTACTCTGGAGACGCGCGGGAGACTTCAAATTTCATGGCGGGAAACTGGGAGACTTTGGGAGACTTCGTGTTGAAGTCTGCTCAATTTTGAAGACTTTGGAGTCGTGCAAGGTCTTAGAGATGCGTCTCCGTCTCCAAGACACATCTCGGAGGGATGAGACGCGTCTCTTGGTGACTATGCTCTTCCCTATCAAGTTATGCTCTTCCCTATCAAGTTTTGTTTGAAATCCAAATCTGATTTTAAAAGTAATCTCCCAAGCTTGGTTCCTCATTGCATGGTATTTACTATGTAACTTTGTAGGTCCTTATCGTGGTGGCAATTCTTGCTTTTTTAATTAGAAAGACATGTACCTTGTCCAAATCTTGATGAAACCCTTTACTAAACAACAATTCTGAAAGTTTAAGCTTGACCATCATGATAGGCCTATCCAACTTAGAATTGCCATTGACAAGATAAAAGGTTCTTACCCATGGATGGAGTCCTAGATGTCATCATTTGACATTCTATCCACTTAGCCATTACCTTGTTCCCCATGGGTTTCAACCCCTAGTGAACTACCCAATAGGATACATCCTTGGCATGTGCAATGTTATAATAAACTCTCCTATGACATCGAAGTTGTTGCATTCTGTGTATCCATCTACTATGTTGGCAAGTTGTTTTGTGCCCACTTGTTCTTCTCATGTGGTGAAGGATCCCAGACATCTATTTGAGCTTCATGACTATATCCTTGAGCCCCATTAAGTCCCATAGTAATACTACAGGCTCATTCCACCACAGTATTACATAAATGATAAATGAGCTGGAAAAAGATCATAACAAAAACAAATCCGTTGGATCTCTTACACGTCGGTTCTAGAATGGCTGGAATGAGCATCCTCTACAATGGAAACCTTCCACTAACATAACCAGGCACTAAAATCCTCTCAAAATGCATGAATCTACTTCTGTCTATGATTGGAAGCATCAAAGCCAGCACTAGGAGAATAATGTAACAGCTAAAATATGACGAACTCTTCGAAAATTCAGCCACGTGATCAATGTAGAAGTGATGGACTTAAAACTCTCCATTAGAAGTTACCAGGTGAAATAAATCTTTTCCATGGTTGGGAATCCTTGTAGAGCTGCTTGTGGTTATGCCACTGAAGTAATGTGGTGGCTGATAACATTGATGTCAATCACATTGGGGCTGGAAATTAGGTCCATATTTGTCTTGGAAATGCTTTCCCTGCGATTTGAGGAAAGCACCACATCATCACTCCACCTCCTCATGCTTTGTTGGTGATCTTGCACACAAATATCTAATGTGGAGTCATTTCTTCTGTTGAAGATGGTAGCTGCGTAAGAGATCTTCGGACCTCTGTTGTTTGTTGTGTGTTCATACGTTCATGCTGACTAAGCATCATTGTGTGCTTTCTGTATGATGAGTTGGCATCTATTAAGAGTCTTCAGCTGCATCGGGAGTTTCTGTGTTACTCACCTTTGTATGTGCCGTTTTTTTTCTGATGTGGCATCGGTGTTATTTACGGTCTCATTAAGATTTGTTCACTCATGTAACTGCCATCGCTTGAGTATGAGTGCAACACTTCAGCTTTGTCTTTCTCAATATTATTACATATACTCAATAACATTACGATGGCTATCAGGAAAAAGAGTTCTTTAGTGGTGAAGTTTTTCTTGAAGGCATCTTATTCCCTGTTATGGTCTTACGGTATTTCAGAAGCATATGCGATTCATGATATATGTGTTTTTGTAGCCAGTGCTTCTTTAGAAGATATATGTATTCATCTTGCTGAGTTGGCGTGAGTTTTTTAGTTTTGTATTAGCAGAACTTTATGTGCATTGAAATAAATCTGTAACTGAAGAACTGTGTATCGTGACTTCCTGAAAACGATACTTTGTTGATTATGTTGATTCTGATCATTGAATGCTGAAGACACCAAAAGAGGGCAGAGTTTATGTAATTGGTTTTGCAAAGTTGAATAAAGGATCTATCTTTCTGTGGGCTGTGTTGTTTCCCTCGGTGAGGAGGGTTTTTCCAGGATAACTTCTTTGTGTTCTCTGTTTTTCTGAATGTTTGTATTTCTTTAATACAATCTTTTGTTTCTGGTTCAAAATTTTAACATCTTCATGCTCAGTTTGTGCTACCATTCATGTGAACTTTGTCCTGGAATTGTCTTGTGGTGCATCTAACTCCCTTAATAGGAACACCATGCCTTAACTCATGATGATACTCTCTACTTAATTGTAACCTTGAAAATTCAAGTACCATGCAATGGTGGTCCATACTAGGCCAAGTATAATCACCAATAGAAGATATCTCACCAAGAATCATGCTATAGAAATCATCACATACCTTGAATCAACTCCAAGTGTTAGAATTTTGTTGTGCCTTCAAGATTCAAGGACTGGTGAAGCCATTCTGTAGCATCTCATTTTTCTTAAACTCACCATCACCCATTTAAAAGGGGTGATCCTGAATGTAGCTTGACTCGAACAATACCATACCATGCCTAGTCATAACATCTTGAACATTCAATTGACATATATTTTGACTTTTCACATTGAGCTTACCATGGTGACTATCCCCTTTTGGCCATAACCATGATCTTGGCTTCAAGTGTGGTACTTAACTTCTTGAAGTGATCTATGAATTGTGAACATTGATCCTTCACGATGTGCTTAGAATGCAAAACCGACCCGATATGATCCCTCATAAACTTCCTTTCAACCCAAATGCAAGAGATGAAGAATTCAATAGTGATATCAATGGCACTATCCACTTTGAACCTCAAAAGGTTATGCGGCTCCGACATGTGAAAACAATTATAAACTTGAATCAAAGAGTCCACATGCTCTATACTGCAAGTTGCATCCCTTGCTTTACAACAATTTTAGCATGCTTCCCATGATGACAATAATTTTGCTGTAATATAAGAGACAACAGATCTGAAATTTGATCATCATCTTCATACCTTAGGCTGCCAACAAGGAGCTCACACTCCTTTGTTGGAGTAGGAATTGTAAAGGTATTCTCAATGTATCATACTTGTGACTCAAAATCTTTGCTTGAAATGCATGTCCATCTACAATATTACTCTGAAAATCCATCATCTTGTGGTGCCTCTTAACTCTCTTAATAGGAACACCATGCCTTAAGTGATGATGATACTCTACTCAATTGTAACCTTGAAAATTCAAGTACCATGCAATGGTGGTCCATACTAGGCCAATTAGAACCACCAAAAGAAGATATTTCACCTAGACTCATGATGTATAAAATCATCACATACTTTGAATCCACTCCAAGTGTTAGAATTTTGTTGTGCCTTTAAGATCCAAGGAATGGTGAAACCATTTTGTAGCATGTCATTCTTCTTGAAGTCATCATCACACCCATTCAAAAGGTGCAAGCCTGTATGTAGCTTGACTCAAACAATACCATACCATGCTTAGTCAAATAATCTTGAACATTCAATTGACATTTATTTTGATTACCATCTATTAACATCGAGCTTACCATGGTGACTATCCCTATTTGGCCATCACCATGATCTTGTTCAAGTGTGGTACTTAGCTTCTTGGAGTGATCTAGAATTGTGAACAGTGATACTTCACAATGTGCTTATAATACAAAACCAACCCGATATGATCCCTCATAAACTTCCTTTCAATCCAAATGCAAGAGTTGAAGAACTCAATAGTGATATCAATTCCTATATCCACTTTGACCCTCAAAAGTTTATGTGGATCCGACATGCAAAAACAATTATAAACTTGAATCAAGGAGTCCACGTGCTCTACACTGCAAGTTGTATCCCTTGCTCTATTAACCATTTTAGCCTGTTTCCAATGATAACAATAATGTTGCTGTAACATAAGAGGCAACAAATCTGAAATTTGATCATCATCTTCATACCTTAGGCTGCCAAACAGCAGCTCACCCTCCTTTGTTGGAGTAGGAATTGTAGAGATACTCTTAATGTAGCATCCTTGTGACTCAAGATCTTTACTTGAAATGCATGTCCATCCACAATATTACTCTGAAAATCAATCAATGGCTTACCCTTTGGAAGTTCAAGCTATATTGAATGTTTCTCCCTCTTGAACTCTTTGCATTCAACAAGTAAAGCCCTTTTAGTATTGACTTCATCACTATTTTGCTGACACATGCAATCATTAGAAGTCAATAAAACATCTTCAATTACCAAATAATTTTTACATTCAACATGTATGTCATTTCCGTTTTTGCTGAAGGGTGCTTTGTGACTCTGAATTTGACTTTTCTTTTTGCTTCCTTCTTTCCACGAATTTGTCCAAACATATTATCATCTGTCACTTGCTATCCTTCAAACATTGTTTTATATTTTTGTCCATCTGCTCTAAAATGCAACTGAAGATACCCTAAAGTGAATTTGTAGATCTTCCTCTCTGATTTGCCTTTGTGCTGCGTTGAAAGTTAACTTTTAACTCTGCAGACTGGCAAGATCAATACTTTTGATACTGCTGAAATGTCCTTATCTAGATTTTCTAAAAATATATGAATTTTTTTGTATTGTTTTCTATATTTTAAACAAAGTAAAAGAGAACTATAAACTGGAAATTGCAAACAGGTACTCGTCTGGAAATTGTAAAAGAGAACCCTCAACAACTTTCAAATAATTCTCCTAGATTAGATCTGAGTTGCATTGCATCAAAACAAGGGCTGATTAACAAATCCTAGGTGCTGAAACATACAAATCTCAATATCAACTATCAAACTCACTCAATTTTGTACTGCAGTTCTGGAATGTGTTGACCACTTGTGGAGGGGTGCTGTGATGAGTGAAATCAAACCCTCTTCAGTGATGAGTATCTGGTGGTAATGACCAGATCCAATTGTTAATAAGAGGCATCTCCCTGGTATGGAAGTTTACCCTCAATCTTGGATGTGGACAGGTCTGCAATCAGCCTCTGTTGGCATTACCAGTAAGGATGCAACCGGTAAAGAGACCACCGGTTATAATCAGTGGTGTTGTCATTGATGTCTATAGTAACATTGTCCAAGTGATAGGGAACCAGTGACATAGTGATGGTCAAAGTGAAGTCTAGCAATGCACTTGAACATAGTACTCGATGTAGTACAAACTGTTCAGAGTTAGTGACCGGTAAAGACAATGACTAGAGCAGTGACCGGTGAAGACAATGAGTGGAGCAGTGACCAGTGTAGACAAAGAACAAAGAAGTGACTGGTGAAGACAGAGACCAGAACAATGCATAAGGAAAGGTGTAAACCGGCCTACAATGATCGCTAAGATATCATTGAGACCGATGTATGTCTATTACTTGTTAAGACCAGTGAGAGGCATAGTTGACCAGAGAAGATGGTTTCAGTTATTGGATATTGAGGAGATTATTTGACCATGTTTTGTTGCACTAATCATGGAAGATTTTCTATTAAGGGAAAGTATGTGACGCGCATCTGATGTTTCTTTTAAAGATTGAAACACGATTGGATGATGGATTCATGGTGGATTTTCTATTAAGGGAAAGTTTGTGACACACATCTGATGTTTCCTTTAAAGATTGAAGCACAACTGGATGATGGATTCATTGAAGATTTTCTATTAAGGGAAAATATCTGACATGTATCTGGTGTTTCCTCTAAAGACTGAAACACGATTGGATGGTGGATTCACAAGAGATCTTCATGGGGATCGCAACGACAAAGAGCGGGAAAATCTTTTGAAATTGAATTTGAGCGATCTGTGCTTCTTTCTCTCAACTGTACAGCTGTCCTACGCTCTGTAGGAAGTGTATATATTCTTCAGTTAGCAAAGATAATTCTTTGCCTTCAGTCTGCCAAGAAGAAAGAGTGAAACAACAAAGCAAAGCTATTGCAAAAGAAAGGGAAAAGAAGAAGAGAAGACGAAAAAGGAAGAGAGTGTGCAAGGAAGCACAGTAACCTGAGGAGAGCATACCGGTGGTGCTTGACGGTGACTCTCAGTGTGTGAAACAGTGATCTTATCAGGCTCTGCAAAGCATTTCAAAGGATCAACCCTTCTATTGCTCTCTAACAATTGCAATAGCCAAATCTCAGTATGTGGGTGGACATTAATAGGTCCTTTGTACTAAATCCTTTAACCGGGTGACATCTAGTAGATGTTTTAAAGTCCTCTAACAAGGTAGGCTTTAACACCTTATTCAAAATCCTTTAACCGGGTCGCACCTAATAGTGTGTTTGTAATCTTTTAATAGGGAAGGCTCTTCACAAGGCGCACTTTAGAAGAGTGCAAAAGTTGTGAGTTTCAACTCACACCGTGGTTTTCTCCCAATTTGGGTTTCCACGTGATATATTTGGTGTTCTATGCTGCTACGATTTTGTGTTGTTTATTTCCTTTATAGGATATGTTTTGCATGCAATACTAGTTAGTGGATCTAAGAGTGTCTTCGAGTTTTATTGGGTGCTGATTCACCCCTCCCCTCTCAGCACCGGTTGGGACTATCAGCCTCAACCAGTCATGAATACCCTAATTTGTACTCCTTGTGATCAGATCTAAAATTTAAATATTACAGGAAGCCCTAGACCTGTTAAATGCTATGATTGGTATCAAAGTCCTTGCACTCTTTCCCATGCAAGCTGGTGACAATGATTTTTGATTTTCTTGCTGATATGGTAGGAGTAATACCAATAGGTGGGTTATCTAACACTCGGCGTGCTGCTAAAAGATGGTTTGAAGTGGGTGTTGGTAAATAAAACCTTATACCGTGCAGTGTTGGCAATGAATTTCAAATCCTTGACTCTTCTTAAGAGCTGCACATATCATTCACCCTTCTCTGCATAGTTGTGAGCTGGAATAACCCTAAATTATCTCTATAACAGATGCAACCTCCTAGACAAGGATGTAAAATGCTGTAAATGATCAATGACTTCTCAAACTAGAAGTAAATGCTGAAACCATCTATGGTGCCCTTGGTAGTTAGTTGTCTGCAAATTGATTCGCCAAGATGGAAACTTGATGCAAACTCGCAAAAATTAGCTCCAATCCAACATCTATTTGAGTATGCCTGAGAAGGAAATGAGGGTTTTCATCCTCAATTCCAACAATGAAGTTCAAGATGGTTTTTGTCCTCCTGAACATTGGAACAGCCAAGAGTTTTTGTCCTCGGTTGTGAATTTGAACGTGAATGCTTCAAATTGAAAATGCCAAATGAAATCGTGCTTCCAAACGAGGATAGGTGCCCTATTTTTATACACCTCCAATTAGTACTTAAAAATGCTTCTATTGAAAATTCCCTCATAGAAAGAATTGCCACTATTTTCATGTCTTTTCATTGATTTTAATGTTTGTATTGCTAGGTGACCCTTTTTCAATGGTTTGTGCTCAGCTTGCCCTAAAGATTAGAAGCAAACGTTTATAAAGATAAAACATTATTTATATGACAACGAGTAACATCAACAAGGCACAATTGTAGCTCATCCTGGACATCACTAGCATTGCTATTTGACTTGCGGAATCCCTGAGTGTGTTCAAGTGTAAAACAGAAGCAGCATTTATTTTCTTATCCAAGCAACATGAGAATTAACAGCATTCTTCAACAACACTAGTTTGGAAATAATAAAAAAGTATGAAGCAGATTTTCAAAACAAAATAGTTTTTCCAGGGTGCCTTCTGTTACATTATCTTTTGTTTTGCGATAAATTTCAAAGTTTGGAGTCATTGGGTCATTATGGTCTTTACCATATTATCAAACAACACATATGAGTTTAGGTTACCCTTAACATACAAAATTATAAATCAACCTATGCGGTGAGTGGTCCCATGACTCGTTGGACTAGAGTGTTGGTATTGATTGGATGTAACAATTCATCAAAAGACAACTTTACTTGCATAATAAACACAGATAAACAAATGAAAGTCTTCCATTCACAAATGGATGAGAATTCTATAGCTTACAATAAGTCATCCAGCCCTCTATCTCTTCCTGTAGACATCTAATAATTGGCTCTGTTGAACTGTTCATAACTAGCAAGGACTTGCCTCAGGATCTCCCTCCAGAGTACTTAAGATCCAAATAGATATCAAGGGTTTTGCAGGCTTTGGACTTGATTACAAACATACTTGGGATTGTACACATCCAAGCAAAATGTTTATATTTGTGGGTGCTGCTTTGTGAGGATTCGTCCACATATCTTTTGTTAGCATCAACTAAGAGGGCACACACGATCCCTAATGGAAATTCCTTGGGAGTGGTAGGTCAATCTTTCTTTGAAGCATAGAAATACTATTGGTTTCTCTAGGTGCTAAGAGGCATATTGTTTAGATGAGATCCTTGTGAAATTTGTTGCCCTTTGGTCATTGGTAGCTTTCTGTCTTTCAGGGTTGCTAAAAGATCAATGAAACAGAGCATGTTCCTAAATCAGTGCTATTTTATGGGCAGTCATGGAAATGGCCATTTGTTTTTCCAGTTAGCATGATCTTTATCAAGGCTAAATGTTTAGATTGGTGCAAGAAATATTCATTTAAAATTGCAATATTTTAGTTCCCTGTTTCTTTGCATTGTGATTTTCCAAAACTGTGACTGTTCCAGCTTTCTTTTAAATTTTCAATTAAAGCTATAGCCCATTTTTAAATTTGCAGAGCCATTTCATGTTTTTTGCTTTTTTAACGTGTTCTTGCCATCTTGGCAATTCCAAAAGCCGAAGATATGTGTAGCTTGAGAGGGGATTTCTAATCTTGTTTTCGCTACAATTGTACACAAATGGGTAATAGGTTCCACAGAAAAATCTGGTCCCAAGGACACTAAAATATATCATTATCACCATTTTCATTGTATCCACCATGCAAATATAGAAGATTTGATATGGTTGTCAGCCTGGATTTGGAATTTAAAGGTTGTGAATTTTCTATTTGGAGTAGCATTTTGAATTGAGGCACCCAATCTGGCGTGCCTTCCAACTCTTTTAGAGATTTGTCAATAATATCATATGGTTGTATGTGTGTGAGCAATTTAATATTTTGGATGCTTGCTTCTGTCAATTGGGTACATAAAACTGATGCAGTTTCTTTAATTTTGCAGCCATTTGATTGGTTGAAGAAGCAGCTTGCTGGGAAACCAGAGGAGGAGGAGAAGGCATAGAAATAATAGGCAGGCTCTAGAGGATTGAATAATGGAGAACTTGTAACCTTTAGTTTTCCTTATTTTCTCATCTTTATTCTTCTCGTTAATGGGACAAATACTAAATGGAACAGTGCAATGGTCATTTATTTGAAATGTGATTCAAATGATAATTTTGAGAGGCAAAGGAAGGAGTTTTTATCCTCGCAAAGAATGTGATTTGATTGAAATGAAGGAGATGTAGTTGAGTTTAATTGTTTTCTGCTATCCAATTAATTAATGGAAAGTGTTATAAGTTTTATTTTTCTCCTGTCTTGTGGACAACTTTTGAATGATATAGTTTTATTTTTGTAACCATTGATCAAATTGTGGTAAGTCTGCAAGAATCAAGGACTCTGCATTACATTCCCCTGAATTAGCTAAAGTATCTATTGACTTTATGATTGTGTTCCTATGATTTTCTGTGACAATGGCTGCGAATTTAGGGCTTTCAGTAGCAAGCATGGTAGTGAGTTGAGGCTCATGGCAGTCTATTGCAACACAAAGAAAGACTAAATGATGGATAAAGATGCATTCTTTTCATTTGATATTGAAAGGAAGCGTGTGAGTGGAGTGTTGTCTGTAATAATGTCAAGTGCTTGAGGCCGCTAAGGATGTTACTTCATGATATTTAGAATATGGTATTCTGGAAGGGGTATCGCTAGGATAATGCTTCCAAGTTTGATGAAGGTTCTTTTCGTTCGGTTTTTTTTCTGGGCGCTTTGAGTAATATATGTAAGGCGGATGGCTGCTTCTTGATCTATTTGTACAGGCATTATAAATAGCGATGGATAAGGAGGATAAGATACTTCTGACGGCTGTACTGATCTACTCTCACGTTCACACTTTTGGCTGTGTCTGGGATTCCTTGATAGATTTTTATGTAGAAAAGTCTTCCTAAAATACCAGTTCTGGGTATGCCTAGTTTCTTATTTCCTTTGGGAAGATTAAAACTTTTTATCGCATTGGAGATATTATAAGTTTACATGTAATTTGCAATCTGCGTACATCAGAAATTGTTCTATCTGGTTCTTGAGAATTTTTTATTCGACATTATATGCGTAAGTTTTTTGTTCGACAATATATATCTCTAGGTTCTGTACTTGTTGTTCGACGAGTTGGAAGATAAACTTAGTCTTAAAAGCTGGCACCACAATCATTACAGTTAACTTCCAGTTATGATGTTCTATTTAATAGAATAAACAGAGCCCTCCTCATTCTGCCTATTCATTTTAAACCAACACTTTCTAGTGTACATGTTTGGGTTTGGACCAATGTATTGCATCCAGAAACTAATTTGCATCATAATGGATTGTGGAAATCTGATGTTTTTAATGGTTATTATTGATTAATATGTTAATTTATAATATATTGAATGTTTACTGTATTTGGGCGATGTTTGTAAATTATATGATTAAGTTTCCACATTTGGTTACATAATAATGATCACATTTTTTTATTGTATCTTATGTTTGTGCAACACATAGATCAGTACAATGAAAAGCTATTACTTGTGCCCTGGAAGTCAATTGAAAGTAATTTGGATGTCGAATTTGTAAGGTTTGCTTAATCAATTTTTATTCTACTGGGAAAATGTGTGTTGTACACATTGCATAATAATGCTCTATTGTATTATTTCATTTTATTATGTAAATGTTGCACTTAGATGGACGTGCAACATGTAGAAATTTTTATGGAATATTCTTGATGAGTTGTGTAACATTTTGATATTATTTAATGTAATTATTTATTATTGGGGAAATAAATTAAAAAGTACCTAATATTGGATGTGGGTTCAATGGGGTTAGGTAGTACATGTTTTTGTGTAAACCACTTGGTTTTACGAGAGCTTGTTTCTATAAAAGCAACCACAAGGGTAGTTGTTGAGGTTAGATTAGTTAACTAGGTTAGCATTTGTGGAGGTTGAAAGCATAGCATGAGATGTGTAGATTCATGCTCGTTCACATGAAAATGTTTGGTTTATCGTTGGGGCTTCAAAGACTTTCATGGATGTCTTGGAATGGACACATTGTTGAATAATACATGGATGATGGATGTTTTTGGAGGTTGGGTTTTTTCCCTATTGAGGGTTTTTTTCAAGATATATTTTGTGTCACATTTTTGTGGGTATGTTGTTTATTCTCTTGCATGTGGATGTTAAGTGTTTATTTGTATGAGATCTTTAATGAGATATTGGTTGGTATAAGATAAGATAAATTTATAGGTGTTTTTAAAGTTTGGGCTTTGATGGTGATAGGTATACAGGTTGTCTTTAGTTTGAGGACATGGTTTGAGACTTCGTGTCTCATGTGGGTGATAGTTGAGTGCAAGTGCAACATTGGTGATGATTATGGTATCATGGATATGGAGGTACATGTTTTGCATAGATACAACATAATCATGTGGGTGGTGATTTGGTTTGATATTAGAATGTTGTTGCTTATCTCCTTGATGTTTATTGGTTCATTGACTATGGTACATGATTGTGGACATGTTTGGCAAATCACATCGGATGTTGATTTGGTGTTTGAGTCATATGTTCTACACGATTATTCTCTTTGATATCTTAGTTGTAGGTTACTGATGTGATGATGAGTTTGCATGTTAAGTGATTAGATCTACGAGTTATGTGATTGGTAGGTATGCACAATATATTAATTATAATGGGATGACTCAGATGTGGATTGTCTATATCCACCATGTTTGATTCAATGGTTATGCAAACTTTGTTAGTTGGCCTTGTCTGTGGTCATTTGTGCATTGGCATGTTTTGCTTTGAGATGAGAGGATGGATGATGTTTATAATACTTGGATAGTTGATGTTGGGGCTGGTGTAGCATGTGGTTTACCACGATGTCATGATAGCTTGGTTATTTATTGATTACACTTTCAGTGAGAGCTTATGGTAGTGATGTGTTGGTAGTGTAGGATTGATTCTGTTGGTGGTTATTGGCGATTCTATGCATCTTCTTAGTTTGGAGATCTTGGTTTCACTTGATGTAGATTCGTCGTTGGTTAGTGAGTGATCGTGTTTAGTGTTACAGATGTTGGAGGATGTCTTAGATCTTGTTTTCAATTAAGAGAAAAAAATAGGTTTTGAGGGGACCTGAAACCCCAATACAAGAAGTTACATAAAGATATTTAAAAAGAGACCCAAGACAAAACTATGCAGAGAACCAGCAAAACAACAGAGCCAAAAACCAACAAAAACAACCAGCTGAAAACTAGAAACCAAAACTAGGTACCAACAACCAATCAGAACACCAGAAACATCAAACAACTCCTTTATGGAAGCCGCCATATCCTCCTTGAGCTCAGACATCTTACGCACAAAAGCTTTGATGTCAAGGAGGTCTAGAGAAGTATCCGCTGTCAACTTCTTCATGCTGGCACAAGTACTTTTACCAGGGCCAGAAACCTGCCCAACCCCATCGCTCACATCCACATCCAAGATAACTGGAGAGCCATAAACAACTTCCATCTTGCCTAACATATTGTTGATGCAATCAAAAGAGGTACCCAAGATCTCATGACTTTTATGGAGAAAGTTCTTCATAGTACTTTCCATTTTTCCCATTCTCTCCTGCAAGTAATGCATCTTCTTCTCGAGTCCATCCACATCATTATTCTCCCCTCTGCCTTTTACCATCATGAAGCTGGTTCTGGATGTCATCAAATTTGGTGGACAAAGATCTATAATTTAGATGTAAAGACTTAATCTCATGAAAAGTCATTTTTTCCAGGTAGAAAGAGTACATGGACATAGCCTTCACCGTTTGCAGCACACCGAGCGATGGTTCTGCCTTATCTTGTAGATCTTCCATCAACAACGTGACATTACACTCTTTCGGGTCCACAATCTTCAAAAAAAGGAAGTTTGTGGTTTTTTATTTTTCCCTCACTTCTTCCAGAACATGGCTCTTATTCTCATCTTGGATAATCTTGATTTTTTCCATTTCCACCTCATTCCCTGGTGATATCAGCACATCATGATCCACAAAGCACTCATAGTCCATGAGGATCGACACCTTATGTCTTCCACTATACCACTACCAATATCCAAATTTTGGTCTTTATTCTCGCTATGAGCTGGGGAAGCAACTTTCTCACTAGAGTGACCCAAAGGCTCCTAAATGGGAGAAAGGTTCAAAGGACTACCTGGAGTATTGGGGATTTTCTGACCCGCACCAGAAGTCCACTCATCTTCGATAACATCATCATCCTCAGTCTCCATGCCATCACCACCCACCTTATTATCAACATCACCCTCCACAGGGGAAATCTCTTCCTCACTGTCACCTTTAGACTTCGTATCCATGTCATTTTTCGATGTCTTAGATCTTGTTGCTGCAGAAGGGTCTTTCACATTTGTTGGTTCAATTGTTGGAGATGGTATCTTCATGTGATTGGAGATGTTGACATCTTTAGGACTCAAGGGGTCCTTGGTAGAGGTGTGATTTATGCTTTCATTTGATATGTTATCATGGTTGCTATGATGTCATGTTTTCTCTTGATATGCTTTTAGAGTTGTGGCATAGTACAATTATTTGATATGTTCATGTGGAGCATGCTATCTCTTTGGATGAGATGGTTAGATCATGTTGTCATGTTTATGTTCCTAATTGAACTGTTTTAGCTTTGATATCGATCTTGGTTTAGTTTCTTGGTATTGAGTAAATTGATCATTTTCTTGATACTTCATGATATTCTTGTGTTGCATTTGGAGTTTGGCATGGATTGATTGGTTACAGGTGCTCATGGATACTTGGATACTTAGGTGATGCTGATAATCTCTTGAGATTAGAGATATGTGTGTTGAGGCGGTTGTTGGTTTCAGCAGGAAGGTCGAGGAGCATTCCCCTGATATGGACTTGAGAGAAGAGTGTTCTTGCATTAGTCTTGGAGACTTGAATATCCTAGATGAGCATTCTTATTCCCCACTCTTGGTCTACTCGGTGGTTTATTACTTGAGGTATTGCCCATTATTCTTTTCAGGTGCAATATGTTTATGTGTATCTTTCAAATATATGGATTTTGATCTATGGTGTGAGCTAGTTTTGGAGGATTCATTTGAGAGATGGTTTGGCATTGGTTATCTCTTTGTGCATATGTTGTTATTATGATATCATTATGATTATGTTTGGGAGATAGTTTAATGCACATATTCTTTGGTTTGGGAATGGTATTAGTTTGATCTTCTTGTGAGAGACTTACATCCATGTTGGTTACATGATATTTATGATTATTTGGCCTAAAGGGGTTGAATGTGGTTTGGGTGTTGTTGTGGCTTCTTGTTTAGGGTCTTATGGAGGAGATCATACTTGACACAATTGACATTTAGAGGTGTGTGTAGGACATGATTTGCAATGTTTCTCTCTTTGGTCTTGATTATCTTCCAGGATGTTCATTTTGACTTGCATTGCATTTGGGATTGGTTGGAGCTTTATGATCACTGGTTTGTTTTCATGCATGTCATGTGGGGGATGACATGGTTGTTCCTTTATCTATTTCTTTTGTTGGTTGTGGAGAACATGAGAGAGCATTGGAGACTTGTTCTTGTAGGTTGTTGGTTCACAAGATTCTCTTTTCATTATATGTTTTCTTCTATGAGTTTCATGTTTATATGATTTGGGAGGATGGTGTCATATTGTGGGATAGTATGTAGACATGTGGGTTGCATGTGTGGATCATTGTGATGTTTTTGATACTACATGGTTACACTTCTATGTGATGTTGATAGTGGATTCATTTCAACTTTGACATTACCTGTGCAGTGGGAGCTTCTTGTTGTGTATGTGTTAGTATTTCTCTTGAGTCTTGTGGTTGTAGGTTACATGCTAGATATGTTGATGTTATGATTCATATGTGACATGTTGGGCGACTTTCTCTTTGAATGGATTCTATGTATGTCCAGTGGCAGTGGCATAATATGAGGTGGGACAATTCATGGATGAGATAGTGGACACTTTGATTTTTTTGCAGGTACCTTGGTGGAGCACATGGTGTACTTTGGTTCATGATGGTGTATGTGCTCGGAGGGATTGTTCCCTTGTTTATTTGTGGCTATGTATTGACCCTTATGCAATGTATATAAGTGGGATATTGTTGGAAAAATGTGTGTTGTACACATTGCATAATAATGTTTATTATTATATTGGTGGATTGGGTAAAAAGAAATCTATTGTATCTTGGTAGAACAGTGCTTCTTCTCATCATTATTTGGTGGAGAAGAAGCCCGTCTCGCCGAAAAGTTTCTCTCAGGTGGCTGTGCAGGTCCTCCCTCCTCCTTCTGTTGGTTTGGATGCGGCTCCTGTGTGTCCTCATGTCAGTGCATCTTCGGTTGCTTCGTCACTTGGTTTGGTGGGGGCGGCTGCGCCTTTGGTCTCTCTTGGTGTTGCAGGGGGTTGTGGCTGCTAGTGGTTCTGTTGATGCTTCTCTTGCTTGTTCTACTGGTATTTTGGCTGCCTCTGCTAGTAGCCATCTTCGCTCTGGTTTGGCTGACGATCTTCTGCGTTGGTAGGTTGAGACAGGCAGAGTTGAAGAGGGCTGGATTATTGTTAAAGGAATTTTTTTTAGGATGTCCTCTTTTGATGTAACGCTTCGCTCCCATCAGAAGGGTGCTAAGGGAAAATCCTATATTTGGATTTTTATTTAGCTTGGGTTTGCATGAAGGTTGTTTCATGCATTGCTTCATCTAGATTGTGGGTGCCTGTGATAAAACCCTCGCTTTGGTCTTGCTCCGTTCCGTTTAGAGGGCTATTTTGAATAACTTTTGTGACCAATTTGTACAGGGTTTCGGGGTCCCTTCAAAACCTGCTTTTACCTCAATCAAAAAATAATGTTTATTATTATATTATTTCATTTTATAATGTAAATGTTGTACCTAGATGGATGTGCAACTTGTAGAGATTCCCATGGAATATTCTTAATGAGTTGTATTGCAACATTGTGATATTATTTGATGCAATTATTTAATATTGGGAAAATAACTTAAAATGTACCCAATATTGGATGTGGGGTCAATGGGGTTAGCTAGCACATGGTTTTGTGTAAACCACTTGGTGGTTTTGTGGGAGCTTGTTTCTATAAAAGCAACCACAAGGGTAGTTGTTGAGGTTAGACTAGTTAACCAAGTTAGCATTTGTGGAGGTTGTAAGCATGGCATGGGATGTGTGGATTCACGTTGGTTCACATGGAAATGCTTGGTTTATGGCTGGGGCTTCGAAGTCTTTCATGGATGTATTGTAATGGACACATTGCTGAATAATACATGGATGATGAATGCTTTTGGAGGTTGGGTTTTTTTCTCTCATTAAGGGTTTTCCCAGGATATATCTCGTGTCACATTTTTGTCAGTATGTTGTCTATTCTCTTGCATGCGGATTCTAAGTGTTTATTTGCATAAGATCTTTAATGTGTTATGTGGAAATTGTCATAAAATTGGCTGCAAGTTTCCTTACACTAACATTTTTAAATTTTTTTTGTCATATAAAATGAGACACAAACAAGAATTTAATTGTGAATTTATTGCCAATTTTGAAGTGATAAAGCTATTTATTTTTAGTCTTTTGTTTTTTATAGTTCAAATTGTATTTGAGAAGAAATGAAATGAAACATTGATTTTTAATGATCTTCATAAGATCAAAGAGTATAGAACCTCAAATTTGAAACTGCTCACCAAAAAATAAACTTTCCAACCATTAATCAATTCTTATTTCTATCTATCCCTATTTTTTGTTGTTGTTTTGGATCTTGTGCTATAAATTGTGACTAAGACGCAGTTTGCTATTTTTGGTATTTTATCATATTCAAACAAAATTATTAAATATTCTACTTTTAGAATATTAACATGATTGATTCATGAGTTTGCATATATTATACTCTATAATGTGATGCCGTTTTGTTTCTATTGATCTTGGTGTGCGACAAACTCTATTGACCCACTCTTTGGCTATTTTCTACCTCCCTATTTGCACTTAAGATAGTGAGTTAGATCTTAGTTGGACTAATAGTATTGTAGCTTTCCATTTTATTTAAGCTCTTATATTGTGCTTTTTCTTGTGGTCACATGTGCGATTGAATTTCTTGACATAATATGTTTGATTTTGTTTTTCTTTACATGCATGCTTTGACTCTTTCTACATATATTTTGACTTCTACATTTAAGTTGTGTGGTTTTGCATGTTAATTATCCATCGATTCATCCACTTTTATATACAACAAAAAGATGAAGCATAAAGGAATAAAATCCAATCATATAATTTTCACAAGCTCTATATTATCATACCAAAATGATTTGACTAAATTAGTGCTTTGAAACTACCTAACTAAATGCCAAAAATTGACTCCTAATGAAACTTTTGTTTGGTCTAAAGATTGACTAAGGTAAGCAAAATATCATCGTAATGCTTCTCCCAAATGGGTGGGAGATATAGCCACAAGACCTTTTTCCATATTATGCATAATGCATTCAAGAAAACCCATGTAAAGTAATTTTAATGTATTATTCGTAGTTTTTTGTAATAATTATTTTTGTAAAAATAGCTTGTGAAACATTAAAAGTACATTTGGATGCAAACTCTATTTTTCCAATTTTCATAAAATCAAAGGTTCCCTGATGTTGAGAGATGCCAAGAATCACTAAAGCACACCAATATTAAAATGAAACAAACCCACATGTTTTTTATTGATGCAGTTGTTCGTGGACCCAAATGCTCCTACATAGACATGCCATGCAAGAAGTTTGTGAGCAACGTTCACAAAATGGAGTTGAGTGATTGAATCACTCTTTCAAGTTTTAAACAACCTTTCAATGAACTCCACCACTAAAACAAGTACATTACACCACTTCTTCCTTCTCCTCTTCTAGCATTTGGATGTAATAACTCCCCTATTATTTTGTCGAATATCACATAAAAATATGTACTCCCTCAAGGTTTTGCCTCTTGAATTGTTTGGATTCTCATTGAATCACACCCACAATATTAGGAAACTACAAGTGATCAATTTATTAAAAATATCATTATTTACCACGAACTAAAAATTTACATAATTCAATGTATAGTACTCTCCAAATTCTCTCCAATGCCTATTTGAAATCAAAAGTAAAATTTTGGACATCAAATTTATGAGCATAAATGTGTCTACAAGAAACATCTAACTTCTAAACTTTAAAAACTAAACAAATTGAGAAAATTATAAGACTGAACTTATATTACTTTGTAGCTTTTAGTCAACTATTGGAAGTTGAAAACACCACATTGTTGGTAAAATTTCTGCCCCTAAAAGAAAATTACTCTTTTCTTCTTACAAAAGGGGCTACTAGTGGTCATACAACCACTCTTACATGTGTGACATCATGCTAACATCATCAATGACACGAGTAGGATGGTAGTGGTCATATAGACCCACAGATTGGGTTTCATGGTCTGGGTTAAATTTCAAAACATTTTTAAAACTATTTAATTTTTTATTAAGTTTTAATATCGATTAAATTTTAAGTTGATTTTGTTTTAATTGAAACTCTCAACCCCTACATGTTAGGGCAATAGTTATATTGGAATGTCAGCTAGAGCATGCATTATGCAAGAGGGTATGAGTTTGCAGACCTATACCTTGCAGATTTTTTTTAATTATTCATGGATTTAAAAGTAAATGAATTTTGAAAAAAATAATTTATTTTTTAAAATTTTATTTTGTGAGGACAAATGTCCATGCATTTTTATTTATTTTAATTTTTTTTACAGACAAAGGGCAATGTGGATTTTATTTTTTGGGTTATTTTATTCTACACATGCCTTAGGTCATACCTAATTTTTACTCTATCTTAACTTGGCCAAAATAAGGTAAATTTTAAATTAATATTCATTTCTTGACCAAGCTAAATTAAATGGTGAAGTCTATTTTGTCTCAAGAGGTCATCTATTAAACTTCCCCTCTAAAAACCTCATTTGAAAGACCATTTCAGGGAACTCTTTTGACCCCCCCCCCCTCCCCCCCCCCCCCCCCAATTTTTTTTTCTAATCGTAGACTTGAAACAAATCCTTAAAAAACCAAAACCAAAACCAAAACTCTTGGACCTATAAAATAACAACTTGCAATTGTGTTTCATAGCTTATAATGTATCATATATTTCTTGCATAGCCATGACTTAAATTTTACATAAAACCCACACAATCTAGAGTTATAACTCAAAGACTTGGGAGCTCACACTCCCTGCAACCATGAGAGCATTGATACTACTTGTTAGAAAATATTGCATCGATACCTAGGTTATTCAATCTATTTCCTACATAATCTTATTGGAGAAAAGCATTCGTAAAACCTTATAGAATAAACACAATGCATAGATCAAATAAATAAACCAAAAGATAACACATAATATACCCTATACAAATCTTCAATATAAAATGCCAACCTCTAAAAGTATCTATAGTCTATCTAGTATTCAACAATAAATAAATACATGCACTTACAAAGATACAATGAATACCTTTGGAACATCAAGCCTCCCCCAATGCATCCTTCATGTGTTCAAATATGAATCCGCACATCCCATGTCATGTTTCACATATGCACCCCTTAAAAAAACTTGATTACAATATGATAACGCACTAACCCAACCAACCTTAACCATTAAACATGTGCACTTTTATAGACATAAGCATACACAAATACAACCATGTGGCAAATTAAAATAATATGACCTAAAATCACAAGTTCACAAAACCATTGACCCCGTACTTGTATTGGGTACTAAATTTTCATTTTGTTTAATATCATTTCTCAAATATTAAATAATTACCCCATGTCTTACTTTCTCTGTGATGTCGCTAATTGCCATGGGTTCAAATTGAATACCACTTGGCAGTGGTATGTGGGCAAAACCTAAAGTCAACATTGAAGAAAGGAAGAGGTGACAATCAAGTTTGTCGTAGTAGAACCCTAAGGTATTTTTCCAAGTAATATACCATTCGATCTAAAAAAATTGATAAGGTTTGGAAACCCTGCAGAAGAACGCTGTATCAACAAGAACATGAGCAACAAAGAAAATCCAATCCTAAAGTCAAAGCCATGACCATGCCAATAAAAATAATGGGACCAACATTGTCACATTTGCAAAGCTCTAATTTTTTCACAAAATGGTGTGGAGAAAATGGATCAATTGAAAAAGATAACACAATGGTGGACAAAGTTACATAGAGGTCGGGAAAGTATTCGAGCCCTAGAAAAAGGATTTATTTATAATTGAATGCATTGATAAATTTTTGAAAACAGAAATGTTGTACGGTAAAGTAGATTTTTTTTAGGGTTTCATTTTTATCTCATGGAATGAGAACTAATTTTTAGCCCTAACAAAAACCTCATTAACAATCTCCCAAGATGGATTTGATTAAGAAAATTGTCAACAAAATAATAGAGGATGGATGCTTAGCTAGGATAGGAAATGAATTAGGGCCATTTATCGGGGTTGAGGAAGTTTTTTTCTTTGGGAAAATTGGGACAGATCCTAAGATTTATGTTAACTTGGACAATAACAATAAAACCCTAGAAAACCTAGACATCATAACAAAGAAGGGTAGATGGTTCCAATTAGTGGAGTTTGATGATAATCAAAGGGAGGTAGATGTATCCTTGGGCCACCGTTTAAGGTTAATTGTTTGGAACATGCTAACAAAAAATTGTAAATCCCTAAAAAAATTAACACTTCATACCTCCCTCCTCCAAGAAAGGATTTGGGAAATCCAACAAATCTTTGGAAATAGAAAAAGGTGTTGAAAGATCAAAGATAATAAGGATTCCTTATAAGAAAAGGAAGCTTCCTCCAAACATGAACCAATAGTGTTTTCAATGGATTAACACCATCATAGATATTATTGTTTTCAACAAAAGCTCTAACCTCAAACCACAATAAGATAGGGTTCAAAGAGTAGAAAAAGAATTGACTGAATTGCTAGAAAATGTATATTTAATAAGGGTATTTATAAATAACAACCCATCAAAGTGGAAAGTATAGACAATAATCCTTCCACAAAAAGTAAATAGCAAAGGGTTGATCACATAACATATACTGGGAGAACTAGGCTTCGTTAGACCAAGGTTTGGAGGAAGGACAAATAAAGGAAAATGAAATACCTGAAATCAAGAAAGCAATAGAAAGAGGGGTGAATACCATAACTAACAAAAGGGTAGACAATCAAGAATAATTTTCATACATAAATACAATCTAGAAATTTTTGCAAATTTTAGGAGAGCATGCAAGAAGGAAGAAATCACGACATATTTCATATGCAACTATAATGGTGAGGAAACACACCCTTCTAAAAGAGTCAATGGAAGAAGGGAAGAGTGAGGAAAATGATCATGATCTTTTGAATACATATGACAAGAAATAAGAAGATAAGATGGATCAAGAGAAGTTATAAATTGAACAACTTGCATCTAAAAAGGATAAACCTAACTTTGGGAAGAATTCTACCAAGAAAGTAGGTGGGAAGTTGCTTCATGAATTAAGAAATCTAGTTAGAGAAGTAGAGGAAACTGAAGATAACTAGTTTAATGGAATCAAGGAAGGGAGCCCCCTTTCCCAAGGGTCCATGATTTTCATATCGTGGAATGCTAGGTTCTTAAATGCCCCTAACAAGGGACACCTGATCAAGTGAAGGATTAGCTTGACCAAGGAAGAGGTAAATTTAATCTAAGAAACTAAGTTCACTAAGGAAGAATATATATTTTTGCTAAAAGGTTTATACATTAAAAAATAGAAGCAGTACAATCAAAGTGTGCTTCTAGATGGCTTGTTCTTTGGAATAAAATACTAGAATGTTTTTTGCCTCTAGGTGCTTGGAAACCACTAGCTTGGGGGAAAATTATCAGTCTTGTCACCAACCTACAATTTATGTTAATAAATGTCTACAACCCATTGTCTTGCATTAAAGAAAGAGAATTACAAATGATGATAAAAAATTTCATGGTTACGCATCTATTTCCATACAATATTATTGTAGGTGACTTTAATGCAATTATTTATAGATAGGATAAGAGAGGGGGTATTTCAAAACTAGGATAGTCACAAAGAGATTTTGGAGAATGGGTTCCTAAGAATAGTCTTCTAGAGATTGAGTCAAGAAACAAAACCTTTTGATGCAGGAGCATCCCGGGTGTAAGAGCAATCTTGCATCACCCAAAAAAAATATTTCTGTTTTTATATTCAATAAGGGTTATTTTGTGCAGAGCTGCTATTTATGGAAAGTTACTATTTTTGGTAATTTTTTGTATGTGCTCAGAATGATCTGATTTCTTTCTTGGAGGTTCATTTTGGTCATATAAGTCTGCCAGTAAAGTTTCATTGCCAGATCAAGTGTATATTGGAAGATATTGAAGATTTTCGGTATTGGCAGCAGGGTACAAAAACTTTGAACTCAGTTTTGAAGGCTTTAGAGGCCCCGGATGAGGTTGAAAATTTGGGTGACGAGCACTTGCACAGGTCAAGCCTGTAGAGCGCTTCGTGGCGTTTCCGAAATGGGGTTATAATAGCTGATCGGGTCAACTGGTGATGACTTATGGTCTTCGGAAGTTGGGCCACCCGAAATGGCGGAAAATAATTTTCTTCAAAATTTCTGTTCGGGTTTCAAAGGTTATCTTGAGCCGACTATGATGTAATAAAATGTAAAATAAAATAATTCTAAGTTTGGTCGGCCTTATTGGCTAAAATTCTGGAACCTTCCCAGGTGGTGGAAAATTGCCTATATAAGGAAGGCTATATTATTGTCTTAGACAGTTCGGAATAGTTCTGGGTAGTAGATCTGGGTATTGATTTGAGGCTTTGTCCTACAGAATATTGTAAGGGATGCCCATGTGGCTTTGCATATTCTAATTCTGAAAGTTTGTAATTCCACATTTGTGGAGATAATAAGAAGCCAATTTTCTGTTCTTGCATATTATTGTTGTTTCTCTATTTCTGTTATGTGTTTGTGGTATTAAGGGGAGCACCCTTCATCAAGTGGTATCAGAGCAGGAGTTCTTGAGTGTGTAAACAGATCACCGACTGTGAGGCAGTTTGCACCAGGACCGTGGCTAGGGTTTCAGCGCGCATCGCGAAAATGCCTCCACGAAGAGAACGTGGTGGAAGAGCTGGTGCTGTGACACCTGAGGTTAGAGAGCTGCAGAGACAAGTGCGAGCATTGCAAGACGAGATTCGCAGAGGAATGAATCTTAATGTCAGAGACGAAAGTGAGGATGAAGCCGAAGAAGAATATCAAGAAGGAGAAGCTGAAATTGTGAACCAGGAGGAAGAAAGACTTTTTTGGGCGATTTCCAAGATTGGGAAAAGACCTAAGATTGAGGTTCCCACATTTTCTGGAAATCTTAACCCAGATGAATTGATCGACTGGATCAATGAATGTGAGGAATATTTTGAGTATGAAGATGTTGAGGATCCTGATAGGGTCAAATTTGCGAAGGCCAGACTGAAGGGTCATGCGAAGATATGGTGGCAAGAGATTCAGTTAGAGAGAAATAGAAGGGGAAAGGAGAAAATCACGAGATGGGATCAGATGGTGGATAAATTGAAGCGACAGTTCATTCCTGTTGATTATGAGCTTGACCTACTAAAGAAAATGCAGAGTTTGAAGCAAGTAGGAAGATCTGTTCAGGAGTATACAGAGGAGTTCTATCGACTTCTCATCAGAACAGGCCATGCAGAAGCTGATAAGGAGAAAGTTGCCCGATACCTTAATGGGTTAAGGCCAAGCATTCGGGAGGAGCTGAATCTGGTTCGAATGAACAGTATTGAAGAGGCATACCAGTTTGCCCTAAAAGTAGAGGAAAAGCTGAACAAGAAGTTTGAGAGCAGACAAAACGGAAGAGGTCGCGGTGGACGATCTGGTGGACGGTCATATGGTGGCCGAAATGAAGATCCGAAAAAGAAGGATGAGGCCAGTAGCAGTCAGAATCAACGAGGAAATAATTCCAATCGCTTCCAGGATCAGAATAATAGAGATCAGAGAGGAAGAGGAAGAGGACAAGGATCTGGAAGAGGTGGCTTCCGTGGAACATGTTTTCACTGTGGAGAAGGTCATAGGGCATTTGAATGTCCTTAGTGCCAAGGCAGAACAGACAGGAGAAATGAAGGCCAGGCCAGAGTTGCACATGTAGATGAAGATGCTAGATCATCAAATTCTGAAGATGCTGAAAGAGGAGAAACGCTAATTAATAGAAGAGTCTTGCTGAGTGGTGAGAATGAACTTGAACAAAGGAGGAGCCTGTTTCGCACCAGGTGCAAGTGTGAAGGTAAATGTTGTGATGTGATTATTGCTAGTGGAAGCATTGACAATTTGGTGTCAGAAGAGATGGTGACAAAGTTGAAGCTCAAGAGACAGAAACACCCACATCCATATCGGATTGCCTGGGTACAGGATGACCACAAGGTCATGGTCAATGAACAATGCCTGGTGAAGTTCAAGATTGGCGGATACCAAGATGAGGTATTGTGTGATATCATATCTATGGATGCATGTCATATGTTGTTGGGTAGACCGTGGCAGTTTGACAGATGTGCTTTACACGATGGTCGTGCGAATACCTATTCCCTGACAAAGGATGGAGTGCGACATAAGCTAAAGCCATTGAAGGAGACCGAAGAAAAGGTATGTGGTAATGCAAGAATAACATTTGTTGATGGAAGAAAATTCCTAGATGGTATGAGGCACGAGCATGTGTGTTTTGCTTTAATTCTAAAAGTTGGTAAAGAAGAAGTAGAGGATGTACCTGTAGAGGTTGCAGATTTGTTGAATGAGTTTCAGGATATTGTATCTGATAATGTACCTGATGGATTACCACCGGTAAGGAAGATCAGTCATCAGATGGATTTGATTTCAGAAGCCAGTTTTCCAAACAAGGTAGCACACAGAATGACACCAGCAGAAAGTGAAGAGTTGAACAGACAAGTACACAAGTTATTGCAGAAAGGGTTGATTCGAGAGAGTCTGAGTCCCTGTGCTGTACCAGTGGTATTAGCACCAAAGAAGAATGGAGAGTGGAGGATGTGTACAGATTCCAGAGCAATAAACAAGATCACAATCAAGTATAGGTTTCCATTGCCACGAATGGATGATATTATGGATTGTTTGAGTGGAGCTGTGTATTTCTCAAAGATAGATCTGAAGAGTGGATATCACCAGATTCGGATCAGAGAAGGAGATGAATGGAAGACTACCTTCAAGACAAAGGAAGGACTATATGAGTGGTTAGTCATGCCTTTTGGGCTAACCAATGCACCGAGCACTTTCATGCGGCTCATGAACGAGGTTCTGAAAGAATTTCTGGGTAAGTTTGTCATTGTTTACCTAGATGATATTTTGATTTTTAGCAAGACATTGGAGGAACATATGATGCATATTCGTATGGTGTTTGAGAAGTTGAGAGATGAGAAATTGTTGATTAATGTGAAGAAGTGCAGTTTTGTGAAGAAAGAGTTAGTGTATTTGGGATTTGTAGTTTCAGCAGAAGGTCTAAAAATGGACCCAGAGAAGGTACATGCTATCCTTGAATGGCCTACTCCAAGGAGTGCTACTGAGGTAAGATCTTTTCATGGTTTGGCTAGCTTTTACAGAAAGTTTATCAGAAATTTTAGCAGTATTTGTGGACCCTTGACTGAAACAATGAGAGGGGATAGAAAAGAGTTTAAGTGGACTAATGGGGCAGAAAAGAGTTTTCAATTGTTGAAACAAAAAGTTACAGAACAACCTGTTTTAGCACTTCCAGATTTTAATAAGGTGTTTCAAGTAGATTGTGATGCTAGTGGTACTGCAATAGGAGCTGTTATGAGCCAAGAAGGTAAACCTGTTGCTTATTTCAGTGAGAAGTTAAATGATGCCAAGAGGAAATATTCTGTTTATGATCAAGAATTTTATGCTATAGTTCAGGCATTAAAGAAGTAGAGACATTATCTGCTTCCTAAGGAGTTTATTTTGTATACTGATCATCAAGCTTTGCAATATTTGAATAGTCAAGGAAAGTTGAATCAGAGGCACTTGAAATGGGTTGAGTTTTTGCAGAGTTATACATTTGTTTTGAAACACAGGAGTGGAAAGTCTAATAGCGTTGCAGATGCTCTTAGCAGAAGGCAACTATTGCTGACAGAAATGCAGATTGAAGTGGTTGGGTTCAAGGAACTCAAGAATTTGTATCCAGAGGATCCTGATTTAGGTGAAGTTTGGAAAGCTTGTACAGAACCTGTTACTCTAGACAGGACAAAATGGTTGGATTTCATCATCCAGGATGATATGCTATTCAGAGGGAGTTAGTTGTGCATTCCACGAAGTTCTATGAGGGAGAATCTCATCAAGGAGAAGCATAGCGGAGGATTGACTGGACATTTTGGTCGTGATAAAACCCTTGGTTTGGTTAGTGAGAATTATTATTGGCCACAGTTGCAGCAAGATGTGAAGAAGTTTGTACAGAGTTGCAGAGTGTGTTAGATGGCAAAAGGAGTGAAGCAGAATATAGGGTTGTATCAGCCATTACCTATACCAGAGAAGCCTTGGGAGGATATCAGTATGGACTTTGTTCTTGGTTTACCAAGGACACAGCGGGGACATGATTCAATTTTTGTGGTGGTTGACAGATTTTCAAAGATGGCACATTTCATTCCCTGCAAGAAGACTAATGATGCTGTTCATGTAGCAGAATTATTTTTCAGAGAAGTAGTGAGACTTCATGGTTTGCCAAGGACCATAGTTTCAGATCGGGACACTAAGTTTGTTGGATATTTCTGGCGTACATTATGGAAGAAGTTGAAGATAGATTTGAAGTTCAGTTCATCACATCATCCACAGACTGATGGACAGACAGAGGTGGTGAATAGGAGTTTGGGAAATTTGCTGAGATGTTTGGTTGGAGATAAGCCAACAGGATGGGATTTGATTTTACCACAGGCGGAATTTGCATACAATAATTCTGTCAACAGGAGCACTGGTAAATCACCATTCCAGATTGTATATGGAAGTAGTCCGAGAAATGCATCTGAATTGAGGAAGATAGATAAAGGAGAAATAAGTAGTGCTGAAGCTGAGGATTTTGCAGAACACTTGAAAAACATCCATGGGGAGGTGAGGAAGCATATTACCAAGATGAACGCACAGTATAAGGCTAAGGCAGATGAGAAAAGGAGGTATAAGGAATTTCAGGTTGGTGATGAAGTCATGGTTCATTTGCGAAAGGAGCGGTTTCCAGTTGGTACATATAACAAGCTGAAAATGAAGAAGTTTGGACCATGTAGGATACTGAAGAAACATGATTCAGGAAACGCATATGAGGTAGGATTGCCTACTGAGCTAAATATTTCACCAGTGTTTAACATTTTAGATCTGACAGAGTATCATGAAGGAGGTGTTGAAGATGAGATCACAGCAGCACAGTGGAGTATTCCAGCAACTAGTTCAAACTCTAAGGAGATCGAAGATATACTGGACAGTCGTGTTGGCAGAAGCACAAGGAACATGACATATGAAGAATATCTGGTCAAGTGGAAAGGATGACCTGTTGAAGATTCATCATGGCTGACAAAGGAGGAGGTTAGCCGTCTTGGTTTTCCTCTGTACACCTGAGTCGTGACAGGGTCACTTCTCAAATTACCCCGGGTGTCTGATGCAGGAGCATCCCGGGTGTAAGAGCAATCTTGCATCACCCAAAAAAAATATTTTTGTTTTTATATTCAATAAGGGTTATTTTGTGCAGAGCTGCTATTTATGAAAAGTTACTATTTTTGGTAATTTTTGTATGTGCTCAGAATGATCTGATTTCTTTCTTGGAGGTTCATTTTGGTCATATAAGTCTGCCAGTAAAGTTTCATTGCCAGATCAAGTGTATATTGGAAGATATTGAAGATTTTCGGTATTGGCAGCAGGGTACAGAAACTTTGAACTCAGTTTTGAAGGCTTTAGAGGCCCCGGATGAGGTTGAAAATTTGGATGACGGGTGCTTGCGCGGGTCAAGCTTGTAGAGCGCTTCGTGGCATTTCTGAAATGGGGTTATAATAGCCGATCGGGTCAACTGGTGATGACTTATGGTCTTCGGAAGTTGGGCCACCCGAAATGGCGGAAAATAATTTTCTTCAAAATTTCTGTTCAGGTTTCAAAGGTTATCTTGAGCTGACTATGATGTAATAAAATGTAAAATAAAATAATTCTAAGTTTGGTCGGCCTTATTGGCTAAAATTCTGGAACCTTCCCAGGCGGTGGAAAATTGCCTATATAAGGAAGGCTGTATTATTGTCTTAGACAGTTCGGAATAGTTCTGGGTAGTAGATCTGGGTATTGATTTGAGGCTTTGTCCTACAGAATATTGTAAGGGATGCCCATGTGGCTTTGCATATTGTAATTCTGAAAGTTTGTAATTCCACATTTGTGGAGATAATAAGAAGCCAATTTTCTGTTCTTGCATATTATTGTTGTTTCTCTATTTCTGTTATGTGTTTGTGGTATTAAGGGGAGCACCCTTCATCACCTTTACTAGGAATAATAGAAGATTATGATTTCGTAATATTAATGAAATACTGGATAGGTTCTTCTTTGGTGGTGATCTCAATACCTTCCCTTCATTTTGGAAGGATCCATACTACCATGTTTAGGATTGGGCCACTATCTTTTGAGGCTCTCGATCTTGGGTGATGAGAAACTAAGATAGTCTCCATTTAAATTTGAAAAGATGTGGTTTAAGGATGATAATTTTTTGGATCTAATAGAATAGTGGTGGAAATGAGAATACTTTGATAGGTCAAAGCTATTATGTTTTGTTTCAAAACTCAAGAATATGAAACTAAGATCAATAAAGATGAATAAGAATCACCTTAAAAATATCTTTGCATCCAAAGATAAAATTGAAGAGGAACTAGAAAAGTTGAATGAAGACATAATAAGAGATTGTATGACAACAAAAAGATACCTAAAGGATAAATATTTGTAGAAGTATTATAGAAACAAAAGTCCAAAGAAGAGGTATTTTATAGAAACAAAAGTATTTATCTAAGGAAGAGGTATTTTAGAAACAAAAGTCCAAAGAAACATGAATAGAATCTGGTGATAAAAATACCAAATAATTTCATAACATAACCAAAAAATACAAAGATGTGAACCAAATTTCAAAATTGGAGGCAAGCGATGGTTGAGTAACAAAGGATCCCAAGGATATAGAGTTCACTATAGCCTATTTTTTCGCACACCTAAATAACTAGGAGATATTTGACATTCTAGCCCAATAAGAGCTTCTTATACATATTTATAGAGTGATTAATTATAACTAGAAAACATATTCAGAAAGGAAATTTTTATCCCATAGAAGTAGAGAAGGATCTCCATCAATTACACCCAGATAAGGCCCCTAGGCTTGATGGCTTCCCAATAGGGTTTTTTCACATATGTTGGCACATTATTGGAGAAGAGCTCACAAAAACCCTAGAGGAAACTATAAATTTAGGAAGACTTCTTAGAGAAGTGATGTAGAGGAAGGACTACAATTCAAACAAATACATTAAGATCCATAAAGATCTCATCAATGAAATCTATATGCATCCTAGATGTTGATTCCTAGGCACCTTGCCACTAGGCCTATCATGAGAATACTCTTTCCATCTCCTAACCACATTCAATCTTGATTGAATAAGATTTTTATCATACATTTGACAACCCTCCAAAATACCACTCTCAATTAAACAACTCAAAATATGCATTAACACACCAAACTCTCATTGATAAGGACTTACAACTATCTTTATTTAGACCTAACAACAACACATTCTTAAACTTCTTCACTTCCATACAATACTAGTCATAACCAAGCCTTACAAAATTCATTGATATTTTATCAAACCATTTTTTCCACTGAGTAAATCAAAACAAAGAACTATCCTTTGGAGATAATGTGTGAAGTGTTGGTATAGATATTTTCACAAAGTCTCATTAGATTTCAACTGCAAAAACTCATCCTATGAATTATTTTCACTTGATAAAAACCCTAGGTAGGGTTCAGGATAGTCAATGAAGAAAATGAAATAACTTTCTCAAAACATAATAAAAATACATGAATCCAATTGCATATTATATCAAAAGACCATTATAAGATTTTTATAGCATGTGCAAGTTTTTATTAGACTATACAAGGTTGTACAACATGAGTTTTAGGTAGATTACTGGGAAAAACAAAATTCTCTTATTGCAAAACAAAGTTATTTGCATTTATAACTTCCTTCCTCTATCCTTTTTGTGAATATAAAACTTTTTCATCATTTTAAATCATTCCTTAATCATCCAAATGATTATAACTGATTGCATCCAAAAGATGAACATTTTGCATGACAATTTTACAACATTTGAATGACAACTGTGCAATGTTTTTTGCAAATTTGACAACTTGTTCAACTTAAGGCATAACCTAAGGCCCAAATGGTATAAATGGTCCAAAAATACCTTATTTACACCAATAAACCCAAAACCAAGGTTGGAGAACAAATTCCAAACTTTACAGCCCAAAAACTATACTAGGAAATTCAAATTGGGTTTGGCAGAAAACCATGAAATTTAAATTCCTAAACTTATTCACCTAACCTAACCTTTTGACATTGACCTCAATGAACCCATAATAATAAAATGAATGAAAATTATAATAAAAATGGATTTATCCAGCATCATACTCCCCAAAGGAAAGCAATAACTTAGGTTCCACCTGAGGAAAGGGCTTCAATTATGCTTACATACTCAAGTATGTTAGATTTAGTCATCCATGTGGCATCCTATATTGGTAAGTGTTACCATTTGAAAAAATACTAAAAATATTGTTGGCCCCTAGTCCTTGTGCCTTCTCTCTTGAAAACAATGCATTCTAGTTGAGGTGGTGTGTGGTGTTGTAGGTTATATGCCCAAGAAACATCCAAGGGGTGTTGTACATCTGATCCTCCATAATTCATGACATATACTTTGTAAGGATGTAGATCAACAACATTAAATATGAATGATATGCCAACTTCACTAGACAACTCAATTTCATAGGCATTGATAGAAAATTACTTCACAACCCTACAAGGACCCACCTTCTACATATTCAATTTGGTATACTCAACTCCTGAAAATATTTCCTTTCTGGAATGTGCCATAACAAGATCCCCAATCTAAAAAGTGACCTCTCTCCTTTTGAAATTTGCCTTTCATTTTTATTTCTCCACACTAGCTTGCGATTGTTGCTTGACTTTCTAATGGCTCTTTTGCATAGTAATGACTATTTCCACTCTGCACTTTGTTTGTCTATACCACTAATATCTCTCAACTCAAATACTCCTCTTGGATGTATACCATAAACCACTTGGAATGGGCTCTTACCAATACTGTTATTCATTGAATCATCTTAACCAAACTTTGCTTGAGGTAACACAAGATACCATTGATTTGGATAATCCTTGGAAAGGCATTTTAGAAGGCTATCAAAGCTCCTATTAACCATCTCAATTTGGCTATTAGTTTGGGGGTGGTAGGAAGAGCTAAAACTGAGATTGGTACCAAGTTTCCTCCATAATGACCTCTAAAAATATCCTATAAAATTGCTTTCCCCATCTAAAACAATACTCAATGGAAAGCCATTAAGTATAAAACATCTTTAAAGAAGAAACCTATAATGTATGATACATCATTGGTACTCTTATAAGGGATAAAGTGAGCCATTTTGGAGAACCAATCCACAACAACATAAACTAAATCAAAACTCCATTGTGTCTTTGGAGATACCATGACAAAATCCATACTAATAAATTCCCAGGGCCTATTGGGAATAGATAAAGGTTGATATAACTCTGCATTAGTGCTGGCCCATTTTCTCCTTGACATGTTGTACATATCTCCACAAAATTTCTCACATCTGTTTGCATTTTTGGCTAAAAGTAATTTTTCCTTAGCTTCTCCAATGCTTTGTCAAGCCCAAAATGACATGCTAAACTCTCATAATGCTTTTATTTGATAAGGTTTTCTCTCATGGAAAATTTATTCACACAAAGTTGGGCTCCTTTAAACAACAAACCATATTCAAGGAGGTAGTCAAGCCACTTGTCATTAGTACTGTACTAGGTTTCCTGCAATACTCATGAATACCCTTGAAATCTACATCATCTTCATACATATACTTGAGTGCATCAACTCCCACACTTTGTAACTAAATTTCTTGTACCATTAGTTCTCTCCTAATTAAAGTATTAACCACCTTTTTAGACTGCTCTTTCTTGTGTTTAATGGTACAAGTAAATTTTTGTAGGTACTCCATGCACTTGACATGCCTTTGACTGAATTTCTCTTGAATATTTTTGAATCAGAGGGCATTTTTATTAGTATAGATCACAAATTCCTTTGGGAGAAGGTAATGTTTCCATTTTTTCATTTCTTGTACCATGCCATACATTTCTAAGTCATACACAGAGTATACTTTCTTTGCATCATTTAACTTTTCACTATATAATTCAATAGGTCTATTGTCTTGAATCAATACCGCCCCTACACCATACTCAATAGCATCACATTCTATTTGAAAGACCTTATTAAAGTTAGGTAAATCTAATATAGACTTCTCTCCTACCCTCTTCTTCAAATTTTGAAAACTTTTAGCAGCCTATTTAGTCGAAACAAACTTCCTTATTTTATCCACTTTATGGTATCTATAATAAATGCACAGACATGACGTAATTTATTGACGAATTTCCTATAAAATCTTGCAAGTCCATAGAAGCTTCTTGCCTCTACAACTGATTTAGGTGAAGGTCAACTCAATATTGCTTCTGCCTTGCTTGGATCCATTTTCAATGTCCCCTTTGTGACCATAAAACCAAGGTATAATAGTTTGGGCTTCATAAAATCACACCTTTTCAAATTTATTAGTAAATTTTCCTCTTGCAATCTTCTCAAAACCAAATTAAAGTGATGAAAATGATCTTCTTTATTAGAACTAAAAATCAATATGGTTTGAGGACCTCATTCAAGAGACTTGAGAATGTGCTAGGTACATTTGAAAGACAAAATAACCTAACAAGCCACTCATATATCTCCTTAATTGTTTTGAAAGTTGTCTGTCACTCACTCTCTTGTTTGATCCTAAGTTGGCGATACCCACTTTTGAGGTCTATTATGGAAAAGTAACTTGCATCACTTAGGTAGTCCATTAAGTCTTCTATTCTTGGAAGTAGGAGCCTATATCTAATTTTAATCTTGTTTAAGGCCTTGGAATAAATACACATCCTCCACTCACCTCCTTTCTTAGGTGCCAAAATAGTTTTGAACTACATAAGGCATAAGGATATCCTTGATTAACTCTTTATCAAGCAACTCTTGCACTTATTTTCTGATTTCTTCATTATGTTGTGGTGTCATTTTGTAGGCTTATTTGTTAGATAAGATGGCCCATAGTATGAATTCAATGTGGTGACTAATGTATCTCATTGGATGAAAAGTGTTTTGAAGCTCATATACAACTATATCATCATATTATTGTAGCAATTTTTGAATTTCTAAAGGAAGCTCTTCAATCTTTGTTGTTGTCACAACAATTTGATGTATGATCATGATTGTAAACTCCATATTTTCCTCTTGCATGGTCTTTAGGAACTCTTTCTCACCTACTAAAATTACACTTGATCCCACCTTTTGGTCCTTGTCCCCCTTTATTAAAGGTGTAAGAGACCCCATATTTCTCTATGACAAACATTCTTCCTACCATCATGCATTGTCTTTCTTACATATTTCCATGGCATACCAAGTAACATATGGCACACATCCATATGAATGATATCACATAACACCTTGTTCTTATATATTCCTATTTGGTACTCTACCCAATATTGTTCATTGAATAACACTTGCTGCCTTTTATTTAACTATGAAACCTTATAAGGTGTGGCATGAGGTAATATTTTTAACTTCAACTTTTTCACCATTTCCATTGAAACTAAGATATCATTACTACCATAATCTATGAAAACTTGAAAAGATTTACCTTGGAATTAGCAAGTGGTCCTGAATAGTGATTTCCTTTAAGGTGGCTCCTTCTCCATGGGAAACTTGATTAATTTCCTCCTCATCATAAAGGATTATCCTACCTCTGGATTTCTATTTGTGGTGAAGAGTTGACACTTTTATCATCTCCTCCTTAAGAAACTTGAGGTCTCCTGTCATTTCTAAAAGAGGCATTTGATTCTTCTTTCACGCGTTCCCAAGCTTGATGGCCTGCAAACTTATTATGCTTGTAACATTTTCATGTTAAGCCACTAGATATTTCTCTTTGGTTTCCAAACCTGCCCCTAAAGTTAGGCCTTCTTCCTCTAAAAACTCCTATTGAACTTGATAATTTTTCTTGTGAAGTGCTTGTCTCTCCTTGGATTCTTTGTGACTATCCTCTACCAACATATGATCTTATTCCTTTGAAATTTATTTCCCTATCTTTGTTTTTATTTTCTTCTCTTATTTTTAACTTCTTCTTAGCCTTCATGGCTAGTTGATAACATTCTTCAAGTGTTCTAGGGCTTGTAAGACTAAACTAATCTTGTAGGCTATATTTCAGTCCATTAAGGTATCTTGCAACCTTATCAACATCATCTTCCATATGACTTGATTTGATGATCAATTTGTAGAAACATTTAGTGTAGTCCTTCACACCCTTTTCCTTTTGTTTTAAATTTTTTTATTTAATATACAATTTAGTAGTGTAGTCACTAGGCAAGAATTTCCCTTTAGAAATGGAAACCATTCTATCCCAAGAAGTGATCTTGTGTTTTTCCTTCTTTCTTTCTTTCTTCTTGAATATAATCTCACCATAGGGATGCATGGACTTTCAATTTAGTCATGGCCAACTTCACCCATTTCTCTGTAGGAAGTTAATCAAGTTCAAATTACTTGTCAAACTCCCCTATCCAATCAAGAAGTTATTCAACATTAAAGATGCATGTATACACAAAAAGTCCCACCTTTACCTTGGGTCCTTCACTCTTGGCATCCATCAAATATCTTTCCATCCTCACTTATTCAATATATCTCTCTTCTAGAGGTTCTTCTTGTAGAGGATTTGCCTCAACCATTCCCTCTTCTTGGTCACTTAGGTCTCTTGTAACCACTCCTCTTCGTTGGTTGACTTCCATTGCTATAAGTCTTGCTTCCAGGATGATCTTTATATCTCTCATTTTCCTACTAAAGGATTCCCCATGTTGTGGGGCTATTCTTTCTTCCACTCTCTTAGCTGCATTCACTCTTGGAGGCATCTTCCTTTTCTTCTATTCTTCAAATCTTGACTATCTTTAGGGTATTGACCTAATATAATACCAATAATGATGAAAAGGAAGAATGCAATTAAAACAAATAAAAAAAGATCCAGAAAGATGTCATTAATGTGTTAGTTACAAATTTTGTCCTCCTAAAATATCTTTAAAAAAATGACCCACAAATGCCCAAGATGAAATAAAAGATTGAAAACCAATAGTTAGAGAGATCTCTATTAAACAAATGATCTTCCTCTAAATTTTAGAGATACAAATCCCTCTTATGATATATTGATTTTTGGGTATGCTTTTGACGAGAAAGTAGAAAAGGAAAAACTAACATATGATTATAACAATACTATAGATGCGAATAAAAAATTCACAAACAAGGGAATATGAGGAAAAATGACACAAATTTTACTTTCTAGGTATTCACAACATATATAAATGAGGGGAAATGATATAATGACATGTTTCAAATTTATAAACAAATCAAAATTTAAATATTTTTGTAGATGAATGGACACATAACCAAATTGCACCAGAAAACACCTTGAGAAACACTACAATAATGTGAAGCTTAATTTGTAGTTGAAGAAAAACATAAACAAACATAAAGTTTAGGAAAAAATCTTATTCTTTCTTTAAATGCAAAACAAAATGATACATAGCTCACAATGTCCCTATACAATGGCTATGTCTAAAAAATAGAAAAAAACATCTCCTTTTTCTCTATTTTTTACGAAAGTAAAATAAGAAATAATTTCCCCTCTTTCAAGCATAGGCTGTAGAAGAAAAATAAACCCCCCCTTCTTTGAAAATATTACCATAGATAACACAAGTGTGTTAATGTTATAAGGCACTGAGAGGGGGGGTGAATCAGTGCAACCACAAATTTATAAAATATTTTATCAAACTTGTAGATTAACCAACATGCAAAAGTAAATATATCATAGAGGAATAACACATAAAATATCCACATGCATTCAATACAAAAACACCAATACTTTTGCATAGAAACCCTTGTTAGGGGAAAAAAAACATGATGAGAATTATCACCCATTAATATTGCTAGTGCACCAATAAGATCTTCCCTGTTAGGTGCACTACAACACCCTGCTAAGGGTATACTTGGTTAAGAGTATCTCTAGCATGGTTAGAAGCTATTAAAAAGTCTTATTAGGAAATATACTATTAGGGGAAAAAAAACATGATGAGAATTATCACCCATTAATATTGCTAGGGCACCAATAAGATCTTCCCTGTTAGGTGCACTACAACACCCTGCTAAGGGTATACTTGGTTAAGAGTATCTCTAGCATGGTTAGAAGCTATTAAAAAGTCTTATTAGGAAATATACTATTAGGGGATTTATAACTCCTTATGAGAGTCACTTGATTAGAGGGTTTAAACTTCAAACCTTCTAGGATCTTGCATACCCTGTTAGGAGTAACCTTGTTAGAGGATTTTGACTGCAAGCCTATTAGAACTTGCCTTGAGAATGAACTCAATAAGAATGATCTGAATGTAGCAAAATATGCCTAACAGATCCACTTCAATCATGTTAAAATCATTTCTCTAATCATATACACTTAGCCTTCAACAATCACAATCATCACAACATCTAACCATCATCTTTTTCCTTCGATTTCATCTCATATATACACTTTTAGGTTGGTAGAATAACCCTAAAATGTGGTACCGATGTTGGCCTTCAAAATCCATCCAAAGTTCATAAGAGATCATGCCAACATAGGAAATTATGATCCTCAAGGTCAGATCTCAATATGTGCAAGTTCTTCCAAACCATCTACCATGCACATATCAGGAGTAGCCAAAGCCTGTTCATCCTTCTTCACTCCTTGTTGTAAGATGTCCACCTTAGGGATCAATAAATTTTGCAACACCATCAAGTTAGCAATCCTCTTTTCTTTCTCATCCTTATAAGCCTTAAGATGATGATTGATCAAATTAAAGGCTCTGAAACTTGTAATAGGACCATTGATAGGATCAAAATTTGATGTCAAAAGTCTTAGCTCCTATTGAGATTCACATCACTTCCTATCTAGATCCTTCAAAAAATGTGAAAAATATGATGTAGAGGTGAGAATCTTACCTCCTTCATTCAATGAATATTTCACCTTATTCACTGACGCTGATAATTTTTTCTTTTCACATCCAATAGAATGAATTAATTTCCCAGTTCTCTTCTTTTCATAATCTCTTTCCGCCCTCATATTTGTAGCATCCTCTAATATTTTCATTTTCTCACCAGTAGTTGTAACCAACTGACCCAACTGTTCAATTGGTGTGGCTTTCTCATCAAAATTTACATCAGGCACTAAGTCAGACAAAATGTCTCTGGCATTCAGTATTATGTGTAACTCTTGTTTTAATTTCTCCTTCTTTGATTTGGACTCAATTGCATTGGCAATATCCATCAAATCTTTTGGGATCATAGAACTTATATCAATTTTCCCTTTAATGGTAAGAACATCTTCATCCATTCTAATAATACTTGAATACATAGACCAGAGAGTGGTTACCTTTTTTATCTCTTTGTTTGTAGTCTTCTCCTAATGTGTATCTTCTTCTTCTTCATTTCTACCTATTTCCTCCATCACTGGTACCTGTTGTTGTTCATCTAATGTATCTTTGGTCATATCTTGACCGGTTCCTCTATCCTATGTCTTATTTTCCAATTGATCTTGAGTGACCTTTGGAGCTTCCTTTGGTTTCTCTGTAGTTTCCTTTTGTTCTTTAGGAATATTCATGTTCGCTACATCATTTGTGGTGTCCATAATATCCTTGGGCTCATTCAGAAGATTATTATCCAATGTGACCTTCACACCATTTATGGTCCACCCTTCATCTGCAAGTACAATCATATCTTCTTCCTCACTTTGTTCTCATTTCTCCTATTCCATTTCCACTTCATTCTTCATCTTCTCTAAAAAGACATAAGTTCTTCTTTAAGATGATCTCAGTTTCATCTTGCACTGATTGAGAATCTCTAATCAGTAGTCTTGTGACTCTTTTCTTTGTCTTAAATTCCGGTTTATCTTTATCTAAGATTTTGTTTATCTCCTCTGTAGTTATCTCAGGCTTTAAATGTATTAAAACATACTCAATGAGCTATTTTTCTTACTTTAATGCTCCCTTCCATCTAGCTTCAATTTTACCATATAAAGAAGAAGGAATTTGATCTTGCAATTGAATAAGGACCCGACTAAACTTATTTATACTTCCTACAACAATGTCTTCAAATTTCCTTTGATATTCTTCACTAAACTTGTCATAATACTTTTTAACACTTCCAATTATACCCCACCTTTTGACTTCTTTAATGATTTTATCAACACACACAAACTTAATAAATCTTGGTTTAACAAATTTTTTGGTAGGGGCACCAACCACTTTGGACTTCTTATCTTGAGCCTTAAGTTCTTTCTACTCTTGATCTAACTCTGTTCCTTCAACTTCCGCTTACACTTCTTTGTACCCTTTCATCTTTTCTTTCTTCTTTTTTCCACCAACCTTTGTTGTAGTATCTTGCTTAGCTTTTGAGGCCTCAAGTTTAGTTTATCTTGCCACTTTTCTCACAAAGATCTTGGTCGGAGGAGAAGGTTTATCCTTCTTAATTGTTGTTCAGTCCTTGTCTGTCCACCGATTGAATCTCTACTAGTTATAGAAGAAACAAATTCTACATCTTCATCTCCAATATCAGTAGCTGAAGTACCAACTTTCTCACCTTAATGTTTGGCTCTTTCTTTATCAATAACTTGATGTGTGAAGCCTTTCCATCTAAAGAACTTCTCAACCTCCTTTCTAACTTTCTTCTTAATCACCAAAGCATTCAATATATTATGAACTTCAAGATATTTATCTCTATATATTCCAAACCTCTTTCCATTAGGATCAATGGGGTTCTTTAGTAACTCATCTGTATAAGAACTATTTATATCAATTTCTATCTTGTGACCCATAGACATAGCCAAAACTATCCTAGGTACTACTACCTCCATCTGACATGTGTTGGTATCAACCATGAAACATATATGTCATCCTTGTACTTCTCAACAATATGAGATGGAATCCTTTCCCTTTCATGCATTCTCTTCTGGAAATCCTTGAAATATCTTCTTGGAAAACTGATTATCGAGCATCTTAACACAATTTTCCATTTGAATAACAAGAGTACCTTCTACACAATTTACTAGTCCAATTCGAAGAAAGAAGTTTTGAAACTATAAAAAGGCACACACAAGAAATTGACTATATTTGAACACTTTTCTTTTGTCTTTCTTGATTTTCTCCATGTTTAGAAAGAATTGGTCTCTCATCACAACACATAAATCATATTCTACATTTTCCTTTACCATCCTATATGCACTGTGAATTGCAGTAGTAGGCACACTGTTGATTCTTCTTGAATGAAACACTTTTTTATCCAACCACCATGGATGCAAAACTAATTTCATCATATGAGATATCATTGATTGTCATCGTACACTTATCACATTTTTATTTGGTCAGTTTTGTGACTACATCTTGTGAGATAGATCTTAGTTGCGGTACCTCTCCTGTAGCACAAAAAGCTATTACTGCAAGAATGGATTCTTTTGTAATCTTATAGGGTTGATCCAACTACATAAAATTTTCATGCACCCTTATCAACACATATCTAATCTATTCTTCCTCAAAGTTAGAGGAAAAGTGAACTGCGTTCTCAAAACCTTTATCTATGATCACCTTGTATTCATCTTTCAACACCCAATCATTGCATAAATATTTGTATAGTGATCGTATATGAATTTAAACTAAGTCTTAAATCTTACAATGAATGCATGATATAACATCCTCCATATGCAATACACCATAGGGCACACTGGTTGGGGAACCCTTTGGATCATTCTCCATTGATTTATCTAGATATCTCTTAAACACTGGCCTAGGTTTCTCTGTGATCTCAATAATAATAGGAGTATCCATCCTAAAAAATAATAGATTAAATGCTCAAAGATATCAATAAATACCTTTATATGACCTGTACAAACCCTCACAAGATTCTTCACCAAAATCAATTTAAATCCCTCTGTAGTCACTTAAATTGTTGTCAGTCTACTCAAAATTCACTTCTATTGCTTCTGGCTATAGCACTTGAATGTGTAGGTGCAAAATAAGATCTAAAATCACCTTATATCTTCCACCTCTCATAAGCATTAAACACATCACTGATTGAAAACATATAATATATACATTCACAAATCTTGTTAGCGGTCATCCAAATCTTCATGTGGTTCATAAAAAAATTATACCATACCACAAGACAACCTTATGCATCTAAATATGCTTGAATAGAACATACCGCACATGCATCTAGGGGTCTCCAATGGATTCAAAGATGACTTAGTTTGATGATGAATTATGCACACCCGATGAAGATGCAGATCCTTTAGAAGATTTGTTTTCACTCTTATTTTCCAAGATTTGATTCATCTTCCTTCTAGTCTCTTCAACATTCACAATTTGTTTTCATTTTTTCTTGTCAGACTGATTAGCTGACTGGTTCACCTTATTGTTCCTTTCTCTACAAAACCTTGCAATGTTCTCTATCTTATGGAAATGAAAATTGTTAATATGATTTATAACAACTGAGTGGGGGGGGGGGGGTGAATCAGTTGTTCTCAAGTCCAGATGTATAAAACAAACTTTAAAACTCTTTAACAAATCATATCTAATAACCAATAGCTACTCGGTCATTACTGATTGCATAACATAAACATATAACAATGCAATCCACTTATTCAATAGTATCTAACTTGTAAAACACAAAAATGCTCAAACCAAAACATTCACACAAGTATCAACACCAGGATTTATAGTGGAAAACCAATTTGGGAAAAACCACTTTGTAACATGTTACTATTATGTTCACTCTTCTAAAGTGAGCTCGGTGAAAAGCCAACCCTGTCAAAGGTTACAAACACACTGTCAGGTGTGACCCGGTTTAAGGATTTAAACCACTCTGTTAAAAGTGTGCCTTGTTATAGGACTTACATACACTCCACTAGAATGCAACCTTTCTCAAAGGATTTATACCTATGACTGTTAGATCAACCTCTGTTAAAAGGATTTTGATTGATACAATGGTTAGAAAGTAGCAGTAGTATTGATATGAAAAACATACAACTCACTTTGCAAATATCAGATCCAATTCTGTACACATATGTTGGCTTCCTGATTGTGAACCTTTACCATCTCCATCATTGATCTACTCAGAACTCTCTTCAAGCAATCACAACACTTCTCCTTCAGCCTTCTCTGCTTGTATAGTCAATAACATCAACAATACTTCCAACATCCTCTCTTCTTCATCCTCTAGCTTACGTTTCCTTAATACTTCCTCCATTAGGTCAATACATCTTTTGGCACTTAATCTCCTTTGTAGATCTTAGGGTTAGGTCAGATTCATCGAATCCTTCCTACTTTATGTTCTTTGGATATCCTTCTAGAAATATCTCAAATCTCTTAATAGATTTACAATAAAACATTTTACAGTGCATTAAATGCTTTCGTACAATCAATAAATAAAGTCAACACATTTTACATAATCCAAGAATTCAACGATGTCGGCTAGAAATCTGAATTCTCCCACAAATGTAAAATACTGACGCTTGGTTAATACAATGTTCAACTCCTTGGTCTTCATTAGAAAGCTCGGTCACCTCAAAAACTGTTTCCTCAGGTAATACTATCTTCCTCGACAATTAACTGATGTTCGGTCAACACTGAATTTACTTGGCATATACTAGCTCGATCAACACTAACATCACTTGGCTTAAACTAGATTTCTTCACTTTTGCTTGGTTAAGCCTACCAGTTTAGTCTTCATTCTTACTTAGATAAACAATACATTGTCTTATCATTGTGCCACATAATCAAGTATTCATTGAAGTATCAAGATAACTCAACCTTCCCTTAGGTGCTATTGTTACCAACCTTGCATTTCCCCTTAGCAACAATCAAATAGATATAGTACTTTCTTAAATAGCAACAGTCTTACCAGTTAAGGTTTTCCATCAATGACAATACAACAATTGCTTCAATTGCAGTTTCCAACAGGAAACATGCCATTCCAATGGATATCCAAGGTCATGCATTGCCTCCATTTTTATTCAATCTGCATTTAATCACCATGTGACCATAATTATGACAATGTGAGCATGTGACATCCTATCAGTTATCATTCTTTCAGTTAACATATGGCCTTTGATTCTTCACTCTTATCCTGCACTCATTAGGTCTATGAGAGTATTTGGTACAATTGTAACAATATCCATGAAAGAGATGTTGATAGCACTTGTGTTGTCACAAAAAATGACAACTGGTTCAATGATTTCTTCTTTCATGCCTACCAACAATTGCTTTATCCATATCAAATTTGAATAGTTCATAGCTGCAGCCACATACTCGGCTTCAACAGTAGATTGGAAAATGCAATTTTGTTTCTTGCTTGTCCAGGAAACTAATCTCTATCCAAGAAAGAAAGCTCCACCACTAGTACTCTTTCTGTCATCTACATTTCCTGCCCAATCAACATCTGTAAACACTCTCATTTCAAGCTTCTCATTCTTCTTGTAGTACAATCCATAGTCAACAATCCCTTTCAAATATCTCATTATTCTTTTGATAGCCATCATGTGAGTTTCCTTAGGATTGGCAGAGAATCTTGCCACAATCCCAATACCTAATGCAATATCTAGTCTGCTATGTACAACACACTGTAGCTTTCCAATCATAGATCTATACAAAGTCTGGTTTACTTCTACATCATCATCATTTGTAGACAACTTTTTTCCAGTAGCCATGGGAGTACTTACTGGCCTTGAAACTTCCATACCAAAGGTTTTCAATATCTCATGAACATATTTAGACTGGATGATGAAAATTCCTTTCTCCATTTGATATAGTTGTAAACCAATAAAAAATTTGATCTCCCCAAACGTACTCATTTCAAATTCAGTTTGCATTTCATTTTAAAATTTCTTACACAAGGCATCTTGTCCACCAAATATAATATCATCTACAAAGATCTTAGCTAACAAGATTCCTTTACCTTCTTCATCTTTCATGTACATATTTCTTGTGTCATTTGTCCTTGAGAATCCAATCTGTATTAGGTAGTTGTGCAGTCTCTCATACCATGCTCTGGGAGCTTGCTTTAATCCATACAGTGCTTTATTCAGTTTACAAACCATGTGTCTTTTGTTTGGATCAACAAATCCTTCTGGCTGTTCAATATACACTTCTTCTTCTAATATACCATTTAAAAATGTAGACTTAACATCCATTTGGTATACCTTGAAATCTTTATAGGCAACATATGCAAGCAGAGTTCTTGCTCCTTCCAATCTAGCTACAGGGGAAAATGTCTCCCCATAATCTATTCCTTCTTGTGCGTAGCCTTTTCATACTAGCCTAGCTTTTTTTCTTGTGATATGACCATGCTCATTCATCTTATTACGAAATACCCACTTTGTCCCAATGACATTCTTATTTTCTGGTCTTGGCACCAGAGTCCAGGTATCATTCTTCTCTATCTGGTCTATCTCTTCATTCATTGCTTCTATCCAGTATTCATTTTCTAATGCCTCCTTTGTTGTCTTTGGCTTAAATTCACATAGTAAACATGTTGGATCTCTTGTCTTTCTTTTGGTCAAAATTCCAGTATCTTTGTCTCCAATAATCTATTCAGGCTTGTGATGTCTCCTTACATATTGTGCTAGAACAAGTTTTGCTCTCCTTTCATTTTGCTCATCAGGTTCACCAACAAGATTTTCAGATTCAACTTCTGAATGCTCAACAACCTCTCCCTGATACTTGGAAGCTTCTTCCTGTCGCTCGACATGTTCTTCTTCTCTCTCGACATTGTTTTCCTGATGCTCGACATTTCTTACCCGAGACTCAGCATCAAGTGCAAGTCTGTCACTTGCCTCTCCTTCCTCTATATACACAAAAGATCTATAATCTTTTAGTTCTCTTTTACTGTCAGCTTCATTTTTCTCTACATACTCATCAACTTTGACATTCACAGTTTCCACAATTTTGTTAGTGTTAGAGTTCAAACACTTATAAACTTTACTTTTTGTGGAATATCCTAGGAATATACCCTCATTTCTTTTAGCATCAAATTTTCCATTTCTATTGTCCTTTAGTATGTAGCATTTACTTCCAAAAATTCTAAACTACTTTACATTAGGTGCATACCCATGCCACAACTCATAAGGTGTTAGATTTGTACCTTTTTTGATCTGTACTCAGTTAAGAGTATAAATAGCTATACTTACAACTTCTTTCCAGTACTTTTTGTTAGCAATTTAAGTTGTCATTAGCGTATTTCATCAAACCCATTCACATCGATCGAAGATCACTGGTCACTCACATTACTTAGATGACACTGGTAGATGAAGCACATAGTGTATGCACCGGTCAACTAAGTAGTTAGATAAACTGGTTGACTAAACCAAGTACTCAGTATCGGTCTTATTCAGCATCCAATGACAAAATGGTACCAATCTAACTGATCGATAAATCTAATTTAGTTTTTGTGGAACAGTTTGAGTTAAGAGCCTGATTATGAGAGACATCTAGTACTCTGATGTGAAGTTAACCTTTCAACAGGAGTTAGCTTTAAATTCAAACAGATGGTCTCAAGATAAACTCTAGATCACAACGCACAACTTTCTTGCATTGCACATTTTATGGTCAAGTTTACTCCTTGGCGGTTCCATGAGTCAAGAGGATCACTCTTGTATATATATTAGTTATAGGATGTAAAGTTAGTTGCTGTTGTTGCTAATAGTTGGAGATTGCAGAGAGAAGAGGAAAGATATCTTTTGAGGAGTGCTATAGGCACAAAGGTGAAGTAAGAAAGGAAGATCAATAGCCAAGCAAATAGGGGAAGAGATCTATAGGTATGATCTAATCAGAAAATCAGTGTCATTATAGATCACTACTTTAAAAAGGTGTTACATCGTATACAAATCCCTCTAAAAGGGTGAACCTAATCGGTTCGTTGTAAAAATCCCCTAATAGGGTGACATCTTTGTTGATGTTCAAAATCTTGTAACTAGACAACTCTTAATAGGGCTTAGATCCTAACTGATCATTTGTAAAAATCCCTTAACCAGGTAGCACCTTAACCAGTGCTTTTTATGCTCCTAACAGGGCACCTTCATCTAGAACTAGTGAAGTTGTGAGCTTTGTCTCACCATGGTTTTTCTCTCTAAACAAGGGTTTCCATGTATAAATACTTGAGTAGATCTATGTGGTTTGGTTTATGCTTGTGAATGGCTGTTAACTTTCTACTTTGCATTCAAGAATCTTCTTATAAGTCTTAAATTGAAGAAATTTAGTATTTACTGATTCACCCCCCCCTCTTAGTAACCGATAAGGTAATAATAATTGGTATTAGAACATTGGTTCTCTATACAATAAAATTTTAAACAACTTGAGAAAAATATCATGGAGGGTCACCGGTACCAGAAACAGCTAGAGGAAGCCAATGACATTATTGCCTCGCTGGAGAATAGACTGAGGAAGTCACTTGCAAAGAGAAAGGAGCTAGATCTACAATTAAATGAGAGAAATGAAACCATCGAAGAAATCTTTGGGCAAAGTGGGTTTGATGAGGATGAGGAAGCGGTCTCTGAGCTTATGAAAAAGAATAAGATCCTAACCGGTCAGATTACTGATCTCAAAAGGGAGAAAAAGGTGAATGCTCTAAGAATGACTGAACTGATTGAGTAAAAACCAAAAATTGAAAGTGAAAGGAACACAATAGTCAAGACATCAACAACCTCTGAAAAAGAAATGAATCGGGTAGAGGAAGCTGCAAGAACCAATGAGCTCCTCATTATGAAACTCCAAGAGGACTTGTTGATTGCCACACAAGAAAATGCCAATATGCATAAAGCATGGCAGGTTAGAGATGAAGCATGCAAGAAGCTAGCAATCAAGATATATCAACTCAAGGAACAAATGAAAGTCCTTGAAAGAAGGAATAAAATGCTGAGAAGATACAATGAAAGCTTGGTCAAGCTCGATGAGCAACTCAATGCTCAAAGAAGGCACAATGATCACACCGGTCTTGAATTTACTCGGGGAGTCACCAAAAGGAATGATGAGTCATCTAGTGCTCAACCAAGAAAGAAGAACAAAAGGAAGATGCTAGCACAAAGAGGTAAAAAAAACCTTTACACCCCTTGTAAGTTTTGTGGAAAACTAGGTCATGCCACTAATGACTGCAAAAATGCACCGGTAAGAACCAACAATAGTTACTGTAAAAATTGTTGCAAAAAGGGCCACAAGACCAATGAGTGCTAGTCCAATCCCATATCTTTATCCAGCAGAAGTAGGGGAAGCTTCAAGGGATACTATTATGCCTGCAACAAATTCAGACAAGGCTGAAGAATGCAAATCAAAGACTATGACATTCAGATCACCTAGACCGGTATTCTAAAAAAAAAGTAGAAACTGGAATGCAACTACTCATCCAAACAAAGGGATGCATTGCAATAGAGAATCATGGAGTGAACCACCTAATCTAAGAAAGATGAGGCCCTGGAAAGCAACCGGTATAGTCTACCATTACCACAACAGAGTCGATCACCTAGCCAAGGACTGCTGGAACCAGATTAGGAACAGAAACAAAGGATCAGATGGGCCGGTGGCGAAGATCTTGAGTTCTGATAAAAGGAACAACAAAGATAAAGAAACCAAGAAAGTAGTGAAGAAAATTTGGTTTCTGATGAGGCAACAGAGGCAAAATCATCATCACAAGACGGTGATATTTCTTCTGCTAACTAAGTCTTCAAGGCCTAGAGGGAACCGGTAGTACAATTATCGTTCCTAGTAGAACTGGTGAGTCCTATCTCACTCAGTCTATAGGACAGACTAAAAAGACTACCAGTTAGCAAAAGCATCAAGAAAGGTTAGGTAAGGCATTTATTATTATAGCTATTTAACAATAGTTACCATTTGGTAATTACCATTATGCCTTAATCCTATAAAAGAAAAGAAGGATAACTCATTTCATTTTTACCTTGCGATTTTATGTTATCTAATCTCTGCTTGAGAAATATTCTTGCAATTCGATCATAGAGTGAGATTATCTGTCAAATAGATCTAATCATCTCCAAAAACCAAGTGAGAGCAATGAAATCCTTATCATACGAGGCAAAGATTGTTCCTGCAAATCAAGCGGATCGTACTCCTTTTGATATCTCTCCAAATCAAGATAGGGAGATCGACATGGCTGGTGCACTCTCCTCAGTACCTAAAGGAGTGCTCTTGACAGAAGATGTAACTACATTTATTCATGCTAAGCAAGAAGAGCTAAGAGAAATGTACATACATAGCGAGTATCGCTTGCTGTGCTTAGATGGTAATTATCCCAGTGGCTACGCAAAGCTGGTATCGTCGAGAATCATAAATGGAGTCTCCTATCTAGTTATCTTCAAACTTGAGTGGATTCAAATGGTAGTCATTTGGGTGCATGATCTGAGATTTTGGCTTATGAAAGGAATCTACACTTTGATCATGAAAGATGATCTTCATAGGGTAACTGGGTTCTGCAATTAGGGAGAAGCACTTACTCTAAGAACCATATCTATTGCAGTGGTGGCTAACCTGACAAAATAAAAATTTGATAAGCGATTGATGACAGTAACTGACATTAAGGATCCAGTTGTTCGGTTCGCATCTGCAGTAATCAGTTACAAAGTATATCAATCGAGTAACCTCAACAACATACCGGGTGGAGGCATACATGCATGCTACAAAATTGTTCATGACAAAGCACAATATGATATGTGTGAAATGCTAAGAGGACAAATCTTTGAAAACATGAAGAAGCTAGGCATCATCAATAAGAAATCATTGAAATTTGGAACACTCTTGGTTTGTCATTAATTCTACTATTCTAATTTCTTTCTTGGGAGAGGAAAATTAATGTGGACAATAGATCGACCGGTCATGATGCAAATCCGTGATATGGCTAACGAACTGGGAGACTAGTTTGACAAGGAAATGACCGATCACTTCAATGCATTTCAACTAAAAATGCATGCTAGAGAAAGAATCCCGTGAACTATTGTTGACAAGTACAAAAAGGAGGTATGTTTTTTGGTGTCTACTGACTTCTACATCATTCAAGTAGTAGAACAGATAGACGAGTATGCACCTAAGCTTGGATATGAAATCACAAAAAAGTTTGCAATGGTGTATGTAGAGGCCCTGGAAAAAGCACATCTGGATCTCGGTGCTCAACGGTTTGAAACCTATGAGGAGATAGAGAAGAATTTAAAGAAGGCACCAATCAAGAATGTTTATGTCAAAAGATCGCCCGTGCCAAAGAAGAAATTGAAAAATGCACCACCAATAGCACAAAATAGAAAAGCTCAACCAGAGCCAAGCACACAGGAGCAAGAAGCAGAAGAAACCAATTCAGAGGATATAGTTCTGATCAGTGAAAGAAAGAAGAGGACCGACAAGCAAGTAAAAGTGGATCCACCAAGAAAAGGTAAACCAACGATAGATGAATTTTTAATAGGACTGAAAGAAACCAGAGGAATGGCTAATGTTAGTAGAAGATACTGTTGGAAACTGCAATTGAAGCAATTGTTGTGTTGTCATTGATGTCAAACCTTAACTGGTAAGACTATTGCTACTTAGGAAAGTACTATAGCTATTGTATTGTTGTGAAGAAGGGAAAGAAATGATGGTAACAATAGCACCTAAGGAAAGGTTGAGTTATCTTGATACTACAAAGTGTACTTGACTATATTGTATAATGATGAGACAATGTATTGTTTATCTTAGTAAGATTGAAGACTGAACTAGTAGGCTTGAACGAGAAAAAATGGAGAAATCATGTTCAAGCCGAGTAACCTTATTGTACTAGCTGTTGGGATTGTGGCAAGATTCTCTACCAATCCTAAGGAAACACTGGTTGCCGAGCATTCAGTGGCCGAATCTAACAATCTTGTTGAGGAACCTGATGAAATAGAGGAGAGAAGAGCTGAACCTATTTTGGCAACATATGTAAGAAGACATCACAAGCCTGAATAGATAATTGGAGACAAACATACTAGAATTTTGACCAGAAGTAAGACAAAGGATCCAACATGTTTACTGTGTGAATTTAAACCTAAGTCAACTAGAGAGGCATTATAAAATGAAGACTGGATACAAGCAATGAATGAAGAAATAGACCAGATAGAGAAGAATGATACTTGGACTCTGGTGCCGAGACCTGAAAACAAAAATGTTATAAGAACAAAGTGGGTGTTCTAGAATAAGTTGAATGAAAAAGGTGAAATAACTAGGAACAAAGCTAGGCTGGTATGCAAAGGCTACACACAAGAAGAAGGAATAGATTATGGGGAGACATTTTCCCTTGTATCTAGATTGGAAGGAGTAAGAACTCTGCTTGAATATGCTGCTTATAAAGATTTCAAGGTTTATCAAATGGATGTCAAGTTTGCATTCTTAAATGGTATACTAGAAGAAGTTTACATAGAATGGCCAGAAGGTTTTATTGATCCAAACAGAAGACACATGGTATGAAAATCAAACAAAGCACTATATGGATTAAAACAAGCTCCCAGAGCATGGTATGAGAGATTTAATAACTACTTGATACAAATTGGATTTTCAAGAACAAATGACACAAGCAATCTGTACATGAAAGATGAATAAGGTAAATGTATCTTGTTGGCAAAATTTTTTGTGGATGATATTATTTTTGTTGGACAAGATGCTTTGTGTAAGATATTTTCAAATGAAATGAAAACTAAATTTGAAATGAGCATGTTTGGTGAGATCAAATTCTTTGTTGGTTTACAAGTATATCAAATGAAGAAAAGAATTTTCATTACATAGTCTAAGTATGTTAATGAAATACTGAAAACTTTTGGGATGGAAGATTCTAGACCAGTGAGTACTCCTATGGTTACTGGACAAAATTTATCTAAGAATGATGATGCTGCAGAAGTGAACCAAACTTTGTATAGATCCATGATTGGAAAATTGCAGTATGTTGTACATAGTAGACCAGATATTGCACTAGCTGTTGGGATTGTGGCAAGATTCTCTGCCAATCCTAAGGAAACACACATGATGGCTATGAAAAATCTGACGCTTTTCAATTCTTTAAGTGGTATTTGGCTAAGGTTGAGAAGGAGATAGGTAGGAACCTGAAATGGCTTTGATTTGATCGAGGTGGAGAATTTACATCAAATGAATTCAATCTATTTTGCAATGAAAGAAGGATGAAAAGACAGATGTCTGCACCTAGAACACCTCCACAAAATGGTATAGCAGAGAGAAGAAATAGATCTATCTTGGATTATGCAAGGACATTGTTGATTGAAAAGAATGTGGCACATAAATACTGGAAAGAAGCTATAAGTACAGTTGTCTACACTCTTAACTAGGTATAGATCAAGAAAGGTACAAATCTGACACCCTATGAATTATGGCATGGGCATGCACCAAGTGTTAAATACTTTAGAATCTTTGGAAGCAAGTGCTACATATTAAAAGACAATAGGAATGGAAGGTTTGATGCTAAAAGTGATGAAGGAATATTCCTAGGGTATTCCATAAAAAGTAAAGCTTATAAGTGTTTGAACTCTAACACTAACAAAATTATGGAAAGTGTGAATGTCAAAGTTGATGAGTATGCAAAAAGAAATGAAGTTGACAGCAAAAGAGAACCAGAAGATTATAGATATTTTGTGTATATTGAAGAAGAAGAAGAGGCAAGTAACAAACTTTCACCTGATGCCGAGTCTCAGGTAAGAAATGTCGAGCAACAGGAAGATGCTGTTGAGCATCAGGAAAATAGTGCCAAAAGAGAATGAGAACATGCTGAGCGACAAGTTAATGCTGCCGAGTATCAGGAAGAGGTTACTAAGCATTCAGAAGCTAAATCTGACAATCTTGTTGAGGAACCTGATGAAAAAGAGGAGAGAAGAGCTGAACCTATTTTGGCAAAATATGTAAGAAGACATCACAAGCCTGAACATATAATTGGAGACAAACACACTAGAATTTTGACCAGAAGTAAGAAAAAGGATCCAACATGTTTACTATGTGAATTTGAACCTAAGTCAACTAGAGAGGCATTAGAAAATGAAGACTGGATACAAGCAATGAATGAAGAAATAAACCAGATAGAGAAGAATGATACTTGGACTCTGGTGCCGAGACCTGAAAACAAAAATGTTATAGGAACAAAGTGGGTGTTCCAAAATAAGTTGAATGAAAAAGGTGAAATAACTAGGAACAAAGCTAAGATGGTATGCAAAGGCTACACACAAGAAGAAGGAATAGATTATGGGGAGACATTTTCCCTTGTAGCTAGATTGGAAGGAGTAAGAACTCTTCTTGCATATACTACTTATAAAGATTTCAAGGTTTATCAAATGGATGTCAAGTCTACATTCTTAAATGGTATACTAGAAGAATAAGTTTACATAGAACAACTAGAAGGTTTTATTGATCCAAACATAATACACATGGTATGCAAACTGAACAAAACACTATATGGATTAAAACAAGCTCCTAGAGCATGGTATGAGAGATTGCATAACTACTTGATATAGATTGGATTTTCAAGAACAAATGACACAAGCAATCTATACATGAAAGATGAAGAAGGTAAAGGTATCTTGTTGGAAAAATTTTTTGTGGATGATATTATTTTTGGTGGACAAGATGCTTTGTGTAAAATATTTTCAAATGAAATGCAAACTAAATTTGAAATGAGCATGTTTGGTGAGATCAAATCCTTTTTTGGTTTACAAGTATATCAGATGAAGAAAGGAATTTTCATTACATAGTCTAAGTATGTTAATGAAATACTGAAAACTTTTGGGATGGAAGATTCTAGACCAGTGAGTACTCCTATGGTTACTGGAAAAAAGTTATCTAAGAATGATGATGTTGCATAAGTGAACTAGACTTTGTACAGATCCATGATTGGAAAATTGCAGTATGTTGTACATAGTAGACCAGATATTGCACTAGCTGTTGGGATTGTGGCAAGATTCTCTGCCAATCCTAAGGAAACACACATGATGATTCCAAGATACTTGAAAGGGACTGCTGACTATGGGCTATATTACAAGAAGGATGAAAGATTTGAACTAAGAGTATATACAAATGCTGATTGGGAAGGAAATGTAGATGACATAAAGAGTACTAGCGGTGGAGCTTTCTTTCTTGGATAGAGATTAGTCTCTTGGATGAGCAAGAAACAAAATTGCATTTCCCAATCTACTGCTGAAGCTGAGTATGTTGCTGCTGTAGTAAACTGTTCAAATTTGGTATGGATAAAACAATTGTTGGTAGGCATGAAAGAAGAAATCACCGAACCTATTATTATTTTATGTGACAACACAAGTGCTATCAACATTTCTAAGAATCCAGTGATGCATACTAAGAGCAAGCACATAGAAATCAAGTATCACTACTTGAGAGAATTGGTACAAGATAAAGAAGTCCAAATGGAATATGTGAATACAAAGGAACAATTAGCAGACATATTCACTAAAGCTTTACCTAAAGAAGCACATGAGTATTTGAGAAGTCAATTAGGGGTCCTTCCCCTAACTGAGGCTGCCAAGTTAAGCTAGGAGCACTGCATCAAATATACTATAGCATAATATTTGACAAATTGATGTAGAAGATTGTCACACTTTAGGACTGGCCTAGAGTTGTGAAGAAGAGATAAGAAAAGGAATTAGTCATAAGCAAGATGACAAAGGGAGAAACACTGAGCTACACAGATAATATCTACATCTAATGGATGTATGTTTTAGTTGCTACTTTGGCATTTTTGTCAAAGAGGGAGATGAATTGAGATGATATAATAACACATGAAACTGAAAAGAAAAGTAAGGAGATGATGAACTGAAATGAAGGATCAGGATAGAGGGAGATTTGGATATTTTTGATGGTCATAGTAGAGAGGCTAATAGATTCTGAATCAAAATGAAGCTAAGGATATTAAATTTTTTTTTCTAATGGACATATAAGTTTTTGGATTGGTTGGTAATCCATGTGTTATTCAGGTGATATCATATGGTGTTGCCATCAATGCCAAAGAGGGAGATTGTTGGAAACTGCAATTGAAGCAATTGTTGTGTTGTCATTGATGTCAAACCTTAACTGGTAAGACCGTTGCTACTTAGGAAATTACTATATCTATTGTATTGTTGTGAAGAAGGGAAAGAAAGGATGGTAACAATAGCACCTAAGGAAAGGTTGAGTTATCTTGATACTACAAAGTATACTTGACTATGTTGTACAATGATGAGACAATGTATTGTTTATCTTAGTAAGATTGAAGACTGAACTGGTAGGCTTGACCAAGAAAAAATGGAGAAATCATGTTCAAGCTGAGTAATTTTAGTGTCAACCGAGTCAGTATATGCTGAGCAAAATTCTAGTGTCGACTGAACATTAGTTAATTGCCAAGAAAGACAATATAAGACGAGGAAACATTTTTAGTAATGACCGAGCTTTCTACATGAAGACCGAGTAGTTGATCACAGTATTGACTGAGCATCAATATTTTTATATTTGAAGAGAATTCAGATTTGGAGCCGACATTGTTGAATTCTTGGATTATGTAAAATGTGTTGACTTTATTTATTGACTGTTTGAAAGCATTGAATGCACTGAAAAATGTTTTATTGTAAATCTTTAAGAGATTTGAGATGTTTCTAGAAAAGGAGCTGAAGAACATAAAGCAGGTAGATTCAATGAATCTGACCTAACCCTAAGATCTACGAAGGAGATTGAGCAGAAAAAGATGAGTTAACCTAATTGAGGTTGTATTAAGGGAACCTAAGCATTAGGTATGTGTGTACATGGGCGAAAAGAGGATGCTGGAAGATTAGTAGATGTTATTGACTGTATAAGAAGAAAAGGCTGAAGGAGAAGTGTGGTGATTGCTTGAAGAAAAGTTTTGAGTAGATCAGAGATGGAGATGACAAAGTTTCAAAGTCAGCAAACCATCATTTATGTACAGAATTGGATATGATATTTGCAAAGTCAGTTGTATGTTTTACAGATCATTACCTGCTGCTACTTTCTAACCATTGTAACAGTCAAAATCCTTTTAATAGAGGTTGACCTAACAGTCATATGTTTAAATCCTTTGAATAAGGTTTCATTCTAATGGAATGTATGTAAGTCCTATAAGAAGGCTCACTTCTAACAGAGTGATTGAAATCCTTTAACCGGGTCACACCTAACAGTGTGTATTGTAACCTTTGACATGGTTGGCTTTTAAGCGAGCTCACTTCAGAAGAGTGAAAATAATAGTAGCATGTTACAAAGTGGTTTTTCCCAGATTGGGTTTCCACTATAAATCCTAGTGTCAATGCTTGTGTGAATGTTTTGGTTTAAACATTTCTATGTTTTACAAGTTAGATACAGCTGGGTAGTGGACTACAATGCTATATGTTTCTATTATAGAATCAGTGATGATCGAGTTGGTTTTGGTTGTTAGATTTGATTTAAAGAAAAGTTTTTGAAGTTTTTTTTATACATCTAGACCTGAGAACAATTGATTCACCCCCCCTCTCTATTGTTCTAAATCATATTAACAATTGGTATTAGAGATGTGTTTCTTATTATTGGTGTTTACAGAAATCAAGTTTAAAGAGACTTGAAGCAAATGATCAGGATGTATAAGAAGGAGGTACCGAAGTTGAATAAGGAAAACTTCCCTGCATGGAAAATCTTGATGAAGCTGCATCTAGCTGGTATTGGTGATTTTGCAAAGTACTACATTGAGAATGACTATGTCTCACCTGTCGCACCTTTGACTGCTGAAGAAATGAGAGCTAAGCAAGAACATAATCTGGCAATGCTAGAAATTGCATCTGCCCTAAGCTATCCAGAATTTGAGGACATTAAGGATTGCACAAGTGCTAAGGAGATGTGGGACACTCTTGCAAAGATCTATGGTGGTGACATAAATGTACTAAAAGCTAAGGCTGAGAGTCTCAGAGGTAAGTTTGATGAAATGAGAATGCAAGAAGGTGAGAACATTGCACAATATTGTGGTAGAATAAAAGAAGTTGTGAATGCTTTTAGAGGAGCAAGTGGGACTATTGATAATGAAACTATAATTGGAAAATTAATAAGAACTCTACATCCTATATATGTTATTAAGATCTCAGCTATTCAAGAATCTAGATGTAACTTTGCAAATGTGCTTACTTTAGAAAGTTTGGTTGGCAAGCTGACTACTTTTGAACTCTCTAACTATGATAACTTCACTGTTGGTAGTATTGGTAATGTTGAATTTGCTTTTAAGTCACAATTAGTTCTAGACAAGCCAAAGAAAGAAAAAGAAAGATGCATTAGTGAAAGTGAAAGAGAAAGTGAAAGTGATAGTGACACTTCTGATGAAGAACTTGAAGATCTAGAAGCTCTTATGGCTAGAAGACTAAGAAGGGGAAAAGGAAAAATAAAGGTAAACTCCCTATTATATGTTTTGCATGTAATAAAGTTGGTCATATAGCTACTAGATGTCCTGACAAGAATGATAAAGATGAAGAAAGAAAAAGAAAACACAAAGACATAAGAGATGATGGAAGATACCGAAGGCACAAAGACTACAAAGGAAAAGGTAAGAAATCTTGTTACATTGTTGAAGAAGAAACTGACACTAATAGTGATGATTTTGAAATTGAGGTAGTCTATGTTGCAATGAAAGATGAATCTGATGAGGATAAGAAAATTGCATTGATCTCCTATGTGAACAAGAATGAAAAATGGATTATTGACAGTGGTTGTTCACATCACATGATTGGTGACAAGAGTAAGTTTGAGACCTTACATCATTATAGAGGTAAATGTGTAACATTTGGTAATGATGCACCATGTCCTGTCAGAGGAAAAGGTTTGATTAAACTAATTGATAAGATCTCTTGTGAAAATGCATATTGTGTTGAAGGTCTAAATTATAATCTACTAAGTGTTGCACAGCTCAACACCACTAGTTACCGAGTGGAATTTCATCACAAGAAAGCTAAAATATTTGATGCTACTGGTGAACTGATCAGAAGTGGAGAACATAGTAGAGGTAATTTTTTCTATCTTGACCTATCTAAAGAAGCATGTATGGTTGCACAACTTGATGACATTTGGTTATGTCATAAGAGGCTATGTCATGTTAACTCTTATAATTTGGTAGAAATAAGTAAGAAGAAGAAAGTAAGAGGTCTAGCTAGATTTAAGAAACTTGAGAATGTGATGTGCAAGGAATGCCAGTTAAGAAAAATGACAAAGTCAAGTTTTAAGAGAAAATCCTTTACTTCTGAAAACATTTTAGATTTGGTTCATACTGAACTTTGTGGACCTATGGGTGTACACAGTTACTGTGGTACTAGATATTTTATCTTGTTTGTTGATGATCATACCAGGATGATGCATGTAATGTTTCTAAAAGAAAAATATGACACTTTTCAATTCTTTAAGTGGTATTTGGCTAAGGTTGAGAAGGAGATAGGTAGGAACTTGAAATGTCTTAGATCTGACCGAGGTGGAGAATTTACATCAAATGAATTCAATCTATTTTGCAATGAAAGAGGGATCAAAAGATAGATGTATGCACCTAGAACAACTCCACAGAATGGTATAGCAGAGAGAAGAAATAGATCTATCTTGGATTGTGCAAGGACATTGTTGATTAAAAAGAATGTGGCACATAAATACTAGAAAGAAGCTATAAGTACAGTTGTCTACACTCTTAACCAGGTACAGATCAAGAAAGGTACAAATCTAACACCCTATGAATTATGGCATGGGCATGCATCGAGTGTTAAATACTTTAGAATCTTTGGAAGCAAGTGCTACATATTAAAAGATAATAGGAATGAATTTTGATGCTAAAAGTGATGAAGGCATATTCCTAGGGTATTCCACAAAAAGTAAAGCTCATAAGTGTTTGAACTCTAACGCTAACAAAATCATGGAAAGTGTGAATGTCAAAGTTGATGAGTATGCAGAAAGAAATGAAGTTGACAATAAAAGAGAACTAGAAGATTATAGATCTTTTGTGTATATTGAAGAAGAAGAAGAGGCAAGTAACAGATTTGCACCTGATGCTGAGTCTCAGGTAAGCAATGCTGAGTGACACGAACATGAGAAAGCTCCAAAGGCACAAGAACAGAGTAAAGAGAAGGAACAAGAAACTCTTGCCAGCTCCTCTAAAAGAATTATCACATCCTCTAAAGAATTTGAAGCAAAAAGGAGAAAAACAACTGATACAATAGTTGACATCAGCAAAATGTCAACAAGACAGCTGAAAGAGCTTACTAAAAGAAAAAAGGATATGGTTCTGCACAAAGTAAAAGACATCCTGTACAAATTTGTACCGGATGCTGATATAGATGAAGATGAATCGATCATCGACCAGCTAGAAGTGTTGAATGCAACCATCGGTGAGGATCTGAATGATCTAGAAATAGTGGAAATTGACCACTATGCATAGAAAAGAGTGGAGATTCTTCACAAGCAAGTTGCAAATATAAAAGCTATTCTACTAAACAATCTAAAAGTTCTTCAACAACAGATACAAGTTGCAGAAAATTTGTTAAGAAGAACTTCAAATTTTGAGATTTTCTTGACAGATCTAACTGACAAAGCTAAAAAGATTTCAGAAGACATAAGAGCTTTGTCCAACCAATTTGACATCAAGACCAAATCGGCCACAACTTTCAGTAGAGAAATGGCTAGTCTTGCTCTAGTCCTCAAAAAGACTGCAGAAGAAGAGAACAAAAGAATTCAAGACATCATTGGATTCCAGATGCTTTTGGCCTCAACACTTGATATCATGCACTAGACAACCACTTCAACTGATGTTTTGATCAATTAATCAGACTACAAAATTGTAGATGATATGGAAACCATCATTGTCTCTCTCAAGGCTGCCCAACAAAACATTGAATATTTAACTAGTCAATGTGCACCGTTTCTACATTCTGCAAAGAAAATCTATAAGGATATCTTCACACAACTTGAAATGTGAAGGAATACATAACCCTTTGTCTTATGGAGGCAAAAAGGGGAAGTTATTTGTAAAGAACAAGGAGAAGTTAATGAAAACTGGAGGACTCAGTCAGGGGAAGTTTCGGTCAAGAGTAGAGCATTCAATCAGGCAAGGGCAGTATTCTATTTCACTGACCAATGTTGAAAAACTATTGTATGAATGGTTTTATTTTTTACTATTTTGCCACTAATGAAAAAGGGGAAGATTGTTAGCAATTTAAGTTTTCATTAGTGTATTTCATCAAACCCATTCGCACCGGTCGAAGATCACCGGTCACTCACATTACTTAGATGAAATTGGTAGATGAAGCACATAGTGTATGCACCAGTAAACTAAGTAGTTAGATAAACCAATTGACTGAACCAAGTACTCAGTATCAATCTTATTCAGCATCCAATGACAAATCAGTACCGATCTAATTGATAGATAAATCTGATCCAATTTTTGTGGAACAATTTGAGTTACAGTTTGAGTTAAGAGCTTGATTATGCAAGACATCCAGTACTCTGATGTGAGGTTAACCTATGAATAGGAGTTAGCTTTAAATTCAAATAGATGGTCTCAAGATAAACTCTGGATCACAATGTACAACTTTCTTGCATTGCATATTTTATGGTCAAGTTTACTCCCTAGCGGTTCTGTGAGTCAAGAGGATCACTCTTGTATAAATATTAGTTATAGGATGCAAAGTTAGTTTCTATTGTTGCTAATAGTTGGAGATTGCAGAGAGAAGAGGAAAGATATCTTCTAAGGAGTGCTACAGGCACAAAGGTGAAGTAAGAAAGGAAGATCAACAACCAAGCAAATAGGGAAAGAGATCTACAAGTATGATCTAATCAGACAATCAGTGTCATTATAGATCACTTCTTTTAAAAGGTGTTACATTGTATAAAAATCCCTCTAAAAGGGTGAACCTAGTCGGTTCGTTGTAAACATCCCCTAACAGGGTGACATCTTTGTTGATGTTCAAAGTCCCGTAACCAAAAAAATCTTAATAGGGCTTAGATCCTAACCAATCATTTGTAAAAATCCCTTAACTGGGTAGCACCTTAACCAGTACTTTGTATACTCCTAATAGGGCACCTTCATCTAGAACTAGTGAAGTTGTGAGCTCTATCTCACCGTGGTTTTTCTCTCTAAATGAGGGTTTCCATGTATAAATACTTGAGTAGATCTGTGTGGTTTGGTTTATGCTTGTGAATGACTATTAACTTTCTACTTTGCATTCAAGAATCTGCTTATAAGTCTTAAATTGAAGAAATTTAGTATTTACTGATTCACCCCCCTTTCTCAGTAACCGGTAAGGTAATAACACTTTTGTGCAACATTCTTTTCAATCATTAATGTCCTTTCACAATCCAAGATAGATATGTTCCTTCTCTCTACTATACCATTCTGTGGAGGAGTTCTAGGTGCAGACATCTATCTTTTGATCCCTCTATCATTGAAAAATATATTAAATTCATTGGATATAAATTTTCCACCTTGGTCAGATCTCAAACACTTCAGGTTCCTACCTATCTCCTTTTCAACCTTAGCCACATACCACTTAAAAAATTGAAAAGCATCAGATTTTTCCTTTAAGAACATTACATGCATCATTCTGGTATAATCATCAACAAACAGGATAAAATATCTAGCACCACAATAGCTTTGTACACCCATCAGTCCATAAAGATTAGTATGAACCAAATCTAGGGTATTCTCAGAAGTAAAAGTTTTTCTCTTGAAACTAGACTTTGTCATCTTACCCAACTGACATTCTTTACACATTACATTCTCAGGTCTCTTCAATCTAGGTAGACCTCTCACTTTCTTTTTCTTACTAATTTCTACCAGATTATCAAAGTTAACATGACATAGCCACTTATGCCATAACCAAATATCATCAAGTTGTGGAATCATACATGTTTCTTCAGATAGGTCTAGATAGAACAAATTACCTCTTGTCTGTTCTCCACTTCCAATCAGTTCACCAATGGCATCAAATATTTTGGCCTTTTTGTGATGAAATTCCACTCTGTAGCCAGTGCTATTAAGCTGTGCAAAAATCAATAGATTATAGTTAAGACCCTCAACCCAATAAGCATTTTCACAAGTGATTTTATCAGTCAGCTTAATCAATCCTTTTCCTCTAATAGGACATGGTGCATCATTACCAAATTTCACACTCCTACCTTTATAATGATCTAAGGTATCAAACTTACTCTTGTCACCAGTCATATGATGTGAACAACCACTGTCAATAATCCATTTATAATTTTTGTTCACATAAGATATCAATGCAGTTTTCTCATCCTCATCAGATTTATCTTTCTTTGTAGCATAGACAACCTCAATTTCAAAATCATCACTTCAGTGTCAGTCTCTTCTTCGACAATATAGCAGGATATCTTACCTTTTCCTTTGTAGTCCTTGTATCTTCGGTAACCTTTATCTTCTCTTTTGTCTTTATGCTTGCTGTCTCTTTCTTCATCCTTATGATCCCTGTTAGGACATCTAGCAGCTATATGACCAACTTTATTACATGAAAAACATATAATAGGGAGTTTACCTTTGTACTTTCCTTTTCCCCTTTTCAGTCTTCTAGCCATAAGAGCTTCTAGATCCTCAAGTTCTTCATCAGATGTGTCACTGTCACTTTCACTTTCACTTTCATTGATGCATCTTTCTTTTTCCTTCTTTGACTTATTCAGAACCATTTGTGACTTAAAATCATATTCAACATTACCAACAGTGAAGTTATCATAGTTAGAAAGTTCAAAAGTAGTAAGCTTACTAACCAAACTTTCCAAAGTAAGAGCATTGTTAGGGTTACATCTAGATTCTTGAATTGCTGAAATTTTGATGGCATAGATAGGACACAAAGTTCTCAATATTTTTCCTATTACAGTTTCATCATCAATAGTTCCATTTGCTCCTCTAATAGCATTTAAAACTTCTTTTATTCTACCACAATATTGTGCAATATTCTCACCTTCTTGCATTCTTATTTCATCAAATTTACCTCTTAGGCTCTCAGCTTTTTCTCTTAATACATTTATGTCACCACCATAAATGTTTGCAAGGGTGTCCCACATTTTCTTTGCATTAATACAATATTTGATGTCTTCAAATTCTGGATAACTTAGGGTAGATACAATCTTCAACATTGGTTGGTTGTGCTCTTGTTTAGCTTTCATTTCCTCGGCAATCAGAGGTGCAACAGGTATGAAATAATCATGCTCAACATAATACTTTGCATAATCACCAATACTGGCTAGATGTAGCTTCATCAAGCTTTTCCATGCAGGGAAGTTCTCCTTATTCAGCTTTGGTACCTCCTTCTTATACATCCTGATCATTTGCTTCAATTACCTTCAAACTTGTTCTCTGTAAGCACCAACAACTTTGATACCAATTGTTAATATGATTTAGAACAACAGAGGGGGGGGGGGGGTGAATCAGTTGTTCTCAGGTCTAGATGTATAAAACAAACTTTAAAACTCTTCAACAAATTAGATCTAATAACCAACAACTACTCGGTCAACACTGATTGCATAACAGAAACATATAACAGTGCAGTCCACTTATCCAATAGTATCTAACTTGTAAAACACAGAAATTTTCAAACCAAAACATTCACACAAGTATCAACACTAGGATTTATAATGGAAACCCAATTTGGGAAAAACCATTTTGTAAGATGTTACTATTATGTTCACTCTTCTGAAGTGAGCTCAGTGAAAATCCAACCCTCTCAAAGGTTACAAACACATTGTCAGGTGTGACCTGGTTAAAGGATTTAATCCACTTTGTTAAAAGTGCACCTTGTTATAGGACTTACATACACTCCATTAGAATGCAACCTTGTTCAAAGGATTTATACCTATGACTGTTAGGTCAACCTTTGTTAAAAGGATTTTGACTGATACAATGGTTAGAAAGTAGCAGTAGTATTGATCTGAAAAACATACAACTCACTTTGCAAATATCAGATCCAATTTTGTACACATATGCTGGCTTACTGATTGTGAACCTTTACCATCTCCATCACTGATCTTCTCAGAACTCTCTTCAAGCAATCACAACACTTCTCCTTCAGCCTTCTCTGCTTGTATAGTCAATAACATCAACAATACTTCCATCATCCTCTCTTCTTCATCCTCTAGCTTACGTTTCCTTAATACTTCCTCCATTAGGTCAATACATCTTTTGCCACTTAATAGCCTTGGTAGATCTTAGGGTTAGGTCAGATTCATCAAATCCTTCCTACTTTATGTTCTTTGGCTATCCTTCTAGAAATATCTCAAATCTCTTAATAGATTTACAACAAAATATTTTACAGTGCATTAAATGCTTTCGTACAATCAATAAATAAAGTTAACACATTTTACATAATCCAAGAATTCAATGATGTCGGCTGGAAATCTGAATTCTCCCACAAATGTAAAATATTGACACTCGGTCAATACAGTGTTCAACTCCTCGGTCTTCATTAGAAAGCTTGATCACCTCAAAAACTGTTTCCTCGGCTAATACTGTCTTCCTTGGCAATTAACTAATGTTCAGTCAACACTGAATTTACTCGGCATATACTAGCTCGGTTGACACTGACATCACTCGACTTAAACTAGATTTCTTCACTTTTGCTCGGTTAAGCCTACCGGTTTAGTCTTCATTCTTACTTAGATAAACAATACATTGTCTTATCATTGTGCCACATAATCAAGTACTCATTAAAGTATCAAGATAACTCAACCTTTCCTTAGGTGCTATTGTTACCAACCTTGTGTTTCCCCTTAGCAACAATCAAATAGATATAGTACTTTCTTAAATAGCAATAGTCTTACCAGTTAAGGTTTTCCATCAATGACAATACAACAATTGCTTCAATTGTAGTTTCCAATAGAAAACACGCCATTCCAATGGATATCCAAGGTCATGCATTGCCTCCATTTTTATTCAATCTACATTTAATCACCATGTGACCATAATTATGACAATGTGAGCATGTGACATCCTATCAGTTCTCATTCTTTCAATTAACATATGGCCTCTGATTCTTCACTCTTATCCTACACTCATTAGGTCTATGAGAATATTTGGTACAATTGTAACAATATCCATGAAAAAGATTTGGTCTAGCATTAGGTCTATTTCTTGGAGTACTAGATATGATATTTTCCCTACATAAATTAGTTGTATGTCAAACCTTATGAAAATTGAAACAAATTGGTTTATAAGATCTCTTACTAGATTTCCTTTGATTCACCTTAGGTGCATATTTTTCATCTTGATTGGTCTTTTTGGTACCTGACGACTCACTAATGTCATAATTGGTGTATCCTAATCCATATATCTCTCCATGTATTCTCTAATTCTTGAGGTTCTCATCCATCTTTACAGAACTTTCATTGAATTTCTTGAGTAAATCAATTGTAGTCTTTAAATCACCTTTCAGTTGCTGATTTTCTTTCCTCAGGTTTTCATTCTCCCTTAGGGATTCTTGATTCTCTTCATTTGTATCATGTAGTTGTGCATGCAATGTACCAACTTCTTGTTCAAATTTGAAAAGATCATCCACCTTGGATTTTAGGGTTTCCTCTACAAATTTCCTTGCTACTTCTACTGTCTTTCTTGCATCCATTTCTTCATCCATTCTAATTGACAAACCTTCCAAATTTATTTTTATGTTCCTTTTGTCTTTATGCAACTGCATATTCTCCTGAGAAAATTCTTCCAAAGCTACTTGAGATTCCTCAGATTCACTACCTTCAGATAGTTGTTCAATGAAATCTTGTCTTTCATTCAGTTGTTCAACAAGATCTTTTCTCTTGGATCTTTATTGCTTGAGCTGGTCTTTCAACTTATCAATGAAATCCTCAACATCTACAAGTTTCTTTTCAAGTTTTCTTTGATATCTCAAATCCTCCATGTCTACCTTAAGGATCTTCCCAAAGCTGTTAGGATTCTTCAAGGGCACACAACTCTGATACCAATTGTTAATGTTATAAGGCAATGAGAGGGGGGGGGGGTGGTGAATAAGTGAACCACATATTTACAAGATCTTTTCTTAAACTTGTAGATTAAACAACATGCATAATTAATTATGATATAGAAGCATAACACATAAATAATCCCCATATAACCAACCCAAAAACACCAATATTTTTGCATGGAAACCCTTGTTATAGGGATAAATCATGGTGGGAACTATCACCCACTAATCTCACTAGTGCTCCAATAAGATCTTCCATGTTAGGAGTATTACAATACCGTACTAAGGGTATACCCATTTAAGAGTATCTATAGGTCGGTTAGAAGCTATTACAAAGTCCTGCTAGGAACTACCCTATTAGGGGATTTTATAACTATTTCTAAGAGTCACCTAGTTAGAGGGATTGAAATTCAAACCTCTTAGATCTTGTATATCCTATTAGGAGTAACCTTGTTAGAGGATTTCAATCGCAAGCCTATTAGAACTTTTCTTGATAATGAACTCAATAAGAATGATCTAAATGTAGCCCACTCTTCCTGATAGATCCACTTCAACCTTGCTCAAATCACTATTTTGATCATACACACTTCTCCTTCAATGATCACAATCATCAAAACATCTAACCATCATGTTTTTCCTTCGATTTCATCTCATATATTCACTTTTAGGTCGGTGGAATAACCCTAAAATGTGTTACCAATGTCAGCCTCCAAAATCCATCCCAATTTCATAAGATATCATGCAAACATAGGAAATTGTGATCCTCAATGTTGGATCTCAACAATACAATTCAAAAATAAAACAATTGTTAACTTTAATCAATTGGATATTCTAGATGATAACCCTAGTTTTTCCTCTAAATCTTCATATGTACTTTGAATCTTCTTATGCGATCATAAAAGTATGCTAATATGACCTTGTAGATTCTACCTTTCAAATCACACCACCAGATCTATTCATATCATCACCACACATTGCATTCACCATGATTGACTGTGTTATCACCAATACACTAGACACTTAGAGAATTCCTTATGTAGTCATCTTTACCATTGGTCTAATGAATTCATTCATCCTAAAAGGATTTTTTGCCAACAATGACAACACCCCAACATTCATACCATGAAAAAATATCTCCAATACCTTCATTAAATGCCAATAGAGTATGTTGGGATATTGACGATCCCTTTGGTAGAAGATACAAACAACGTTGTTGAGTTCAATGCACTCACTCAAAGACTACTATGCAAGGACCTAGAATTGGACAAATTATAAATTAAGGGTGACTATTCACTAGTGGTTAATCTAGTACATACAAGATCATTGTTCAATTAGAAGTTAAATGTCATGTTGGAAAAAATTATACACCTCAATTTCTTCATTGATTTCACAATCAACCACGTGCTTAGAGAAACAAATAAAGAGGTTGATAAGTTGAATAATTGGGTAGCTAATGATAAGTCTTTTGGTGCAATCAGACCCCTCAAGTTAATTAGTGCTTAGAAGGAATCAACAAGTATTAGGATGAAATATCACATTATCATCTTGAAAATTTTCTACCCTTACTTGGGAAGTATCACAATCATATGTATATCACCTATCATATAGATATCACCTCAAAAATATTGGGGGATAATTGCATCTTTCTTGGGAATTGAGAAATAAACTATAAAAATATAATGTTGCCTCACTTGATGGTATAGAGTGTTTAAACCTTGGCAAAGAAGACATATAGATTGTGCCATGTAATAATTCAAGTCAAAGGAGATGTAATTTCATTCATACATGTGGTGAGTTGTAATGCCCCGCCAGGGAACCCAGGAGATCTAAACCTAAACATGCATCCAAGTTTGCAGAGTAATTTTTTTTTTAAAAGTTAACATACAAGATAAACATCAATGTGAAAGCAATTACCATTAACTCACATAACATAAACAACCAACATAGGTTATAACTCTCAAGGGTTCCTTGACAAAGATTACTTAACATAAATTAATAATATAGATAAGGTACAATTATGAAACTCACATAAGAAAATGAAAGATAAAAACAACATCACCTAGAAGATAACATAATTACATCTGGTACCATAAGGTATCCAAAATAACCTCCATCCACTGCACATGTCGCAGGGTATGTAATATAATAATTGAAAAGAAGTACATCATGATATCTCTGAAGAACTGATACAAAGATACAAGATCACAAGGAAGAAGATCATGAAGAAGAACACCTCTCCAACAATGAAGATCAAGAAGGAACAACTGCTAAAGGGATCATCCAGCACTGATGCATGAACGTCGGTATCTCAAATGGTAAAAGAGTCACTACCACCTAACCTCATGAACCTAAATGGTCCACTCCCACCATGCTGAGGAGATAAAAATAGATCCCACTCAGATAACAAACATCAAACAAATCAAGCTAAGAAAAAGATCCTAAAGCTCTCTAACTCAAGGTGAAAAAGTAATAATGCCATGAAAGACTCACTAATCTAGAGGAAACCAACACATGTAGGATAACTAGACTATGCATAGGAAGGTGTCATCATGTACATCTAACCCTTGAGTCTCATCCTGGTAATCTTGCTGGATCCCGACACTCAAGTGACTATACACGGTATCAATGACCTCTCGTACTGACGAAGTCATCAACTATGCCAACTCATCCCTTAAAAGGGGGCTAGTCATCTTCTCAACACCATCTTAGTCTGTACTAGCACTAACACCTAGGTGAGGACCATACCTTATTAGGTTCATTTTAATAAAACTCTCAATGTTATATTTAGTTATCACTTGATTAAGATACTTAACAATAAGTGATCCTGGTAGCCACTTGTGGGCCTCAACGCTTATTGCAAGCCACCTCCTACTACATATCTAGGTAAAATACCCTAGGCTCACAGATATCTCAAAGATCAAATAGGTACATATCCAGGTAATCCCAAATCCAGTTTCACATACAAGAACTAGAAATGATTACAAAGGCACCAAAAGCAGAATACAAAAATATCATGAGCCTATATGGTCAATCAGGGTATAATCGGATCTCAACACACACATCCAATCATATTACTAAAAAAACAAGAACAACTGACACAATCCCTGACCTCTATCTTTTCCTTAGGTCATCTAGTACCCAAAAACACAATAAGCCCAAGAAGGCACTCGAGGCACGAAGAAGACAACACACACACCATAAAAGAACTTGAAATAAATCCATAAGCATTTGAATTCCATTTCAGTGTAAAATTGAATCTAAGCATATAATAATTAAATCACCAAGGGAAAAGGAACATAAACATTATGACAACGTTAGAAATATAGAATATTCCCTAAAGATTCCCTATGGAACTAATAGAATAAAAAGCCCAATTTCAGCATAAAACTAAACACTTGTTAAGTTCATTTTCCAATATGATTCATAATTAGATATATCTATTCAGGCTTAGAATTGTTACCTTACGTCAGGCATTAAGGCTAACAACAATTCTATCCCAACAATGGAAACCTCTCCTAGCTGTGGGTAGACTATGAATGAAGAGGAATCTCCAAATTCTAGTCCAGTTCCTATAATATATGGAATATCACTTTCTTGATTTGCAAACTATTGGGAAAAGGGAAAAGAATACTAAACTAAAAAGATTAGGGTGATACACCAATGAATAATTCAGACTTCTCGAAAAAGATGAATTTCAATCCTGACTTACAAACAAATACTTTTAACAATCTGATTCTCTATTCAACATATAGGTTAATAATCTCATGCTATCAGGGTTCTACCACAAACATCTTGGAGAATTAACAACATACATTTCTCATGCAAGGCCTAGGGATAGCTAATTTTCTTGAGAAGGAACAAAATTTCATTCACTTCTTTCAGATAATAACCAATTTTAACACTTTCTAGAAAAGATGAAACATGATTTGATATTGAAAACAAGTACACAAAATGGGAGTCAAAGAATCTGGTTCATTTCTTCAAAAATCTGACAAGATGATTACAAAAATGGCCTTTGAAACATCTAGGAATGATATGTTCACTAAAATGCCCTCTCTCCAAAATCTGCAACCCCTAATTGATTCTCAAAAATCAATTTTATAATCAACTCTAGCCTCCAATTCAAAAATCAAACTCCTCTATCCTAGCCTAAAAACGTGCCAAAGAATATGCTATTACAATGAGTTCTCCAAAACATGCATCTCTTCCTAAATTTTGGCCTAAAAAATATAAGGAATTAATCCTTTTACAAATAAAACATGCCAAAATTTTAACAAGAGATTTTAATATTAAATACAAAACTTAATATTAAATTCAAATCCCTATACCCTAACTTTTATTAAATAACCTAGATAAAAATCTAAGTGTAACTATTGCAAAGTGAAGAGGTTGACATGACCCCCAATCCACTTGCAATGCATCAGATGGGATAAGCATAAGGTGGCATGTTTCTATTTTTGAGGCTATAGCTGGCACTATCATGCATTGAATGCATTCTCTGCTTGGTGGACTCCAAAAATTGGTTTATTCTTTCCTTGGCATTTGTGTTTGTCTTCTCAGAGAAAACTCAGAATGAAACCCTAAGATTTTCAAAACTATGAAGGAGTTCGGCTTTGCTGTGATGGTCTTCGACTGCTGCTGGAGTTGGGACTTCATCTGATACTATAATCGACATTTCTCCACCTTTTCATTAGTGAATGGTAAGTTATTGGAACTCTCTGTTTGATTCTTTGAAATACGCATGCACCTCCTTCTCCTTGTTTAATTTCTTGTTGTCTTATATTGCTTTTCATAGTTACAATTGACAAGTTATAGTTCATTTTTTTTGCCTTTTTGCTTTACTGAAGGTTATCTTGCTATTTGAGCACGAGCCCATCTCATGCTTCATTGTTTTCGACTGTTTCCTTGCTATTTATCTATCGTTTGCTTGTGTTGATGCCATGGCTTCTCTATTGTTCTTGCGTAACATATGGGTCATCTTGTTCACGGCTCCATGCAATACTGTTGCTCTTTTTTAATTCTCTATCTGTTACTTCAGTTATATTGTGCATGCGGGTTTGAAGTGTTCATGAACTCGAACTTGCTAAAGTTTGCATGTCATTTTTATGATTTATTGTTGATCTCTTGCCATGTTGTGACTGTTCTTCTTGTCATGAGCTCCATTGTTCTTCTTTGACTGTTATCATGCTGAGCTATAACTGTTGCCGTGAGTTGGGTTTTATGATTGTTATCATGTTGAGTTCACCATGCTGGGATTATCCTTCACCTGAGCTGGGTTATCATGTTGAGACTGTTACTTTTATCATGCCACGAGCTCACCATGCTGGGTTTAGACTTCACCACCCGTGGGTTTGAAGTGTCATTTCATTGTTTGATATTCACCGTTGAACATTCTTTTGTGTCATTCTCTGTCGCTATAGACCAAGGCTTTGATTTATCACCAGTCAATGTTGGGAATAATGACTGGTGTCTACTCGCAAGCTTGCTTATCATACTTTGATTGTTCTCCATTTGGTATTCTCTGTCGAGCATTCCTTTGAGCTCGATGTTAGTGTATACTGTGGCTAATATTTGACATCAGTAATGTCCATCTTGATTGTTTGACTATTACTAATAATGTTAATTACATTATTAGTAACAGTCAATCATTTGATCACTTTTTTCCATGTGGCTTCAAAAATTATGAACCCAAACTTTTACCACAGTAGTAACTATAACACACTTGAAGCATTTGATGAAGTTCATGATTGTCATAAATAGTAACAGGCTCAATAGTTTCTTAAAAGAGAATAATCTCTTTACACCTTGATAACTGGAATACCAGTAAGCAGCTTGTGGTTAATTTTCTGAGATTGACATCATATTAATGAAACCTTAAATTATTGTCAACTGCATCTTTATCAATCCTCAACATATTCTGTTAATAACATAGAGCACTCAGATTATTTGACTCTCCTTTGCTAATATGAATAATTCTTTGTGTAATCAACAGCTATAAACATGATGAATTGATAAACTCTCTGCTTATTACACATACTCTATTCCAGTTTATACATGCTTTTCATTTATGTTCAACTTTGCATTCTGAAACTTTGTCCACTGTAAATAATTCACATTGATACTGAATCTGTACCTTAATATGATAAGTACAACAAGATGAAAATGTTTATTTACTATTAATGAAGTTTGAGCACGGGCTGGTGACATCCAAAAACATCAGAATGTTTAACTAATGAGGTTCGAACATGGGTTTGTGACACTCAATAAAAACAAACTGTAAACACTTTATGATTTTATAACTTGAAGCACTCTTCTGTATTCAGCAGCAAATATGTTTATGATTTGAAAAATGACATTAATTACATATTTGTACCAGTATTTATGCAACATTTGTTGTATCTTAAACTGGAAAGTTGGCAATCATTGTAGCATTCTTTGTTGAAATTTCTTTGAGAAACCAGCTTGATTTGTATCTTTGGTAATAACTGAATATGAGCATCAGTTAGCTGCTATCTACAAGATAATCTGTTAAGTTTTCAAATAAAATTATGGCATGAAATACATTATCTAAAAAAGGTTTCTCAGTTTGGAAACATACTAAGTCCCTTTAATTCAGATACCTGGTTAATAAAAAGGACAACATACACCACAATGATCATTAGTAGTAAAAGGTTTCATGCACGAAACAAGTCCCTTTAACACTACCTTGCAATGAGTGTCAGTGTACATTTCCTTATTTCATTTAATTTTCTAGATTGATGCAGTATTGAAAACTTGATTGCTACAGTATGTTATTTGATCACATGTATTGCTTAGATCCATCAGGATCTAATCATTTTTCTTTCCTTTCAATGCAGATGAAAACCTAGAAGACTTAGATGCAGATGGAGACCTGAATGCAAATGAAGACCTAAAAGATGAAGACCTAAATGTAGAGACCTAGCAGACAACCAGCTGACTCAAAGACAAGACAAGGCAATACATGGGACCCCTATTCCATACTTCAATCTTTCTTTTCAATTTTGCAATGTACCACAAATATTGAATTGAAATATGAGACAAGAAAGGACATTTGTATACTACATTCAGTATGAATGCACAATGTAATGATCATTGATAAATTTTGAATTTTGTAATGCTTGATCAATACTTAGAGTATAATAATGACATCTAGAATGAATGCAATAATGACATGTAAACTAACAAAAACTGCAAGGTAGTGTTAATTAGACAAACAAATGAAACCTTTTCCTACTTATGCTTATTGTATTGTATGCTGTATTTTTGAGTAACAATATCATAATCCGCAAAATATATGTACCCATCTAACTAACCAACTATCAAATAAGATCAATAAATAATTACTAAATCATTTAGTTCTAATCAAATTTTAGATTTATATAAAAATCTAAATTATGATTTTTCAATTCAAATAACTAAACCCAAAATCTCTTTTTTTTTAAAAACTAAATTAATTATCAAAAAGACTATATGAACCAAGATATTATATAATACATTATAAAATTAAATCATACACAAGTTTCAAATCTAATTGCATATTAAACTAATAATGAATAAAAATTAAATTAATAAAATAAATCAAATTAAACTAAGGTAATAAATTAACATTAAAATTACTAAATTTATTATTAATAATAAAAAAATAAAACAAATTCTATACAAACCAATGAAAAAAAATTAATAAAGTTTAAAAAACAAAAAAATTTAGGTGTGGGGGGGCCCACGGCTCCCACCCATCACCTCGACAGTACCTGGTACTACCGACGCAGTCCTCTAGGGACTGCGCACGGCAGTGCCCAGGCTACCATGCCAGTCCTCTCAAGGCTACACATGACACTTGGATGTTGTGCAGGGGTTGGGGTAAGGGGGATTCGGTGGCCCCCGCCCCCCCTTTAAATATTTTTCTTTATTTTTATTTTCTTTAAACAATGCATTCCCTTATACCTTGTATTAAATTTTTTTATTTTAGAAACATGCATTTTATTAAACAAATATATATATATTTTTAAAAATTAAAGAATTCTGAAAGACAAGAAAGAAACGTATATAATTCTGATTCTATTTTCTAGGAATATATTCTTTCCTCATATTCAGAATCTTTGACTTTATCATTTACCCTTTTCTTAAGCTTTTAATTGACTGTGTATAAATTATGTCTACATAGAATATATATATATATATATATATATATATATATATATATATATATATATATATATATATATATATATATATATATATATATATATATATATATATATATATATATATATATATATATATATATATATATATATATATATATATTACCAGAATTGGATTTTCCACCCAAATTGGGTTTTTATTATCCAGATTGATTTTCTAACCAGCACTATAGTCAAACTAGATAACATAATTGATTTTTTGATTTACAAGCAAACCATAAGCAACCTTAAGATGAAATTTTGCCAGCATAACAATATAGTGCCAAGTAATCATAAAAACATAAAATATCAGATCTGGGGTTTCTCCAATACTCAAAATTCAAGAAAACATACAGATCTAATGAGATAAAACTAGATCTACTCAAACACAAAATTTTACCAGATAAATTGACAGAGAACACACAACAAGAATTCCAGATCCTATCTTAAATCCAATGCTAGAACTGTAATGAAACCCTTGTTGAAGATCTGAGAGAGATTTCTTCCAAAACCAATCCTGCCTGCAGATCTGAAAACTATGTTGAAAATAGGAACCAAATCCAGATGCACAATCAAGCCAATTCAACAAGTAATCACGACAATACACAAATCTCCCAAAAATTCTAAGCACAAAAGCTCTTCCAAAAATCTTCTCCAAAACCTGTCTCCCCTCCAAGGAATGCAATCATCCCCTAATTGGAATTCAATTCCCAAATTCATGCAATTCCTAAAGACAACTCAAAAGCCAACTCAGAGTCCAACTCCAAATCAGAAATGAGTCATAAGACAACTCCTAATCATACTCTAACTCCAAAATTGAAAGTAATTACTAATTAATAAATAAAATATCTTTTTAAAAGCACAACACAACTTGACTTTTGAAAACTAGTTGTTCACTTTTTGACAATAACTCTTTTTTCAATTTGCACATGTTAATAATTTAAAATACATTTATTAAATAAATAAAATACTTAATGCATCCTAAAATATGCAATTAAATATTTATTTATTTAATAATACTCACAAACATAATAAAATTCAATTATCAATAAAATAATCATTTAAATCCAAATAATCAATTATTTGATTTTAATTGAATTTCATCAAAATAAACTTAGAACATAATCAATATTAATTTCCAAATACTCAAATAATTAACTTTAATTTAATTTCCTCAATTAATCATAGGAGCATATTTAATCATAAAATTCAACTATGCACCTAACATTGATAATCACATAAAATAATCTATATAAACATAAATCGACTATAATCAATAAATGAATAATCATATAAAATCACTCACATAACCACAAATCAACTGAAATCATACGACATAAAACCAAACAAAACCAAAACCAAGCAACACCAGAAAGGGATCCACGAACTTTGTCAACCTGACAAATTCAGATAGGGTAGTCAACAGATACTTATCCAAAAACTAGGATAAATGGGTTTGGGTTAGGGTTTTGGACCCGTGTTATCTCCCCTCTCTTACCATTTGAGATATTGTGATAGGGCACGCTCATCCTGACAATTTAGGGAAGATGTTGCCCGGTACCTGCGAACCTGCATACAACACCCGCATGTACAAACATATATAAATATATAACAGACAATGGTGGGGATCGGCCAATCGTGTGGATCTCGCAAGAAACTATGACTCTGTCCCTCAACCACATCAAGCACGTCAAACATAAATATAAAACAAGCACATCAACCATACACATGCAAGTATGGGGTCAGTAAAAGCATAAGCATCAATAATTTTCTAACATATAATCTATCATTCTAAAGTAATCATAACATTTATATAATCGGACTAGGGGTGAGGTACTACATGAGTGACATAATTTGAATTACCCTTGAAGATCACCATATCCAAGCTCCCAAATGTGCATATTAACTATGTAGCAAAGCTAGTGTGTGAAGCACTCACATAGGTAGGATAATTTTGTCTATAGAAAATGCCTAATAGGAGATGAAAAAGTATAAATAAAAAGTTAAGTGAGGCATATATCTGGTATTTATTTAATTTTTTTGAGTCTTTAACTAAATGGAGACCCTTGTCCGCCTTCATTGCAAAAAGAGGCAAATAACATTTCTAGGTCTCATTTCATACCTCTATCTCCACTGGGCTAGAAAAATACAAAGTTTAATGTAATGCCCCACCAAGGAACCCTCAGAATGAGAGTATAACATTCCCTATCAAAGACAAAACATTTTTTTAAAACAATAATTAGTTAACACATGCATCTACTTAACTCCCATAACATGACTTTGCTTCAATTGTGAGTATGGGAAAATTGATATCATTTAAAGCATTTGTTATGCGCATACCTAAGACTACCACTAATAGCATCCGATGGTTCCATGACCAATAATACCATGTTCAAAGTGAGTGCTCATCCACAAGTATCTATGATTATAACCTCATATCCATGATTAGGTCAAAGGAGACTAGTGACAAAAGGGTATCTATCCACGATCTTGCCACCTTCCCAGACCTTTATTAGTATCCCTTTGTTGTAAATTCATGTCAATAGATGTGCAAGAGTATATGATGAGTGTGTCAAAATAAGTGATTAATGCATAGGAGAAACACTCAAATGCATATGAATAGTGTTAATATGTGTAGGAAAAAGGGTCGTATGCACATAATTAAAATGGATGTGTAAGAAGAATAATTAGTTACACAGATTAGTTAAAACTCAGAACTTCAAGTGAAAACCAATGTGAACACATTCAATCAATCTAAACATGACTATCTTCACACAAGAAAATATTGGTTACATAATATCAAGGCTAGACATGGTTGATACTATTGAAATGATGATGACTAATTTACATGAACCATTCTTACCATATAAAATATCATGATTAATTAGCTAAATCTCAAAGAATCAAAATATAACAAAGTCTACCTTTGTATCATCATAAGGAACATAATTATAGGAGAAACGTATACTAAGACTACTCACAAACTTGTGCACTAGTCCCAAATAATGATTGGTCATGCCACCTACCCAAAAGGTACCCTCAAACCCTCCCTACCATTCTTACATAGATAACCATATGTCCCAAGCATCCTTACTGAACAAACATGCATCGAGGAAAAAACACCACAAAAATGCATCTAAGTATCATGAATACACATTACAAGGTGACCAAGATCAGAGAATAAGAAAGCGTTTACAAAAGGGTATACATTCTTTCAATCCATGCAATGAAATATAGGCAAGGGAGTCAAAACCATAAGAAATAACCATAACAACACAACAAGATCATCATGATACCAAGTATACATCTCAACCATACAAAAAATCCAAGTAACTCCCAAGTCCCAAGTAAAAAGAATCACCAAGGCACTAACCTAAAAATAGCTTCTAACAACTACATGGGGTATGGGTGGATATTTCAAAAATGAGAGTTTCATCACATAACCACACTGTGACTCATGCAGTGCGGAGAAAATCTCCTGTGGTGATGAGAATTCTTGACTTGTTGGATATGCCAAGCCTTCTACCAATGTGTCCTTATCATATGAGAGCACTAAATGCATGCACAAGGAAATACATTTTACCTCTAAGACATCCTTAGTCTATGAGGGCACTAAGGCATGCATCAAGAATCAATTATTATCTTACCATTGTTTTACGTTGTTCATTTTAAATTGAATTGTCACTTGAGTTAAGAAACTCTCTAATGGGTTATCTTGGTGGCCATTTTGTACCCTATCTCCCCCATTAGGAGTTACTAAAAAATTCTAGCTCTACACCCAATCTAAATCCAATAATAAATGCAATGCCATATTTCAAAAAGGTCATTTAACACATCAATTTTATTTTAGCACTATGTATTTCCAACACTATCCTCAGCAATGAAATCCAAGACCACATATGGCACAATAAAAAATGGTCAGAACCACACTCATATCCAATGTATGTGATTCATTTTTGGTATTTTTCCTCGACACTTCACACCTATGATTCACAAATGAGAGCGTTGTTCCACATGAATCTTGCATGGAATACTTGTACTAATGCAAGACAATCACACATGCTACATCAAATACAATGAACTATCATTGTAATGCAACTTTCATTGCCAATTCCATTTACACTATCGTGATGATATATTTATCATGTACTTTGACTTGCCAACATTGTTCACAACATGTTTACATTTGGTCTCAACCACGCATACACTACAATGGTGATTTCATGAAAGAATCATAAGGGCCATTGCAACCACACAATCGTGCATCCAAATACGTAGACCATGATTACATCATGATACCATGATGGATTCATCATCCAAATAAACTCAAAGAAATTCCAAAGACTCATTAAGAGCATAATTATACAATCCACATGATGAACCTCAAATAATGGTGCAATTACTTCAAAACTAGATATAGAAAACCACTCAAATCAAAACCACTAAAATTTCAAACTGAATGAATCAAAAATTTGGAAAAACCCATTGAATCTTAATGCCTTCTAATAATAAAATGTAATCATTTCACGTATTCATTTACTCTAATTTTGAGAAACATAAAACCATAAAATCCTCATTTCTCATGAAATATAATGAACATCCATCAAATCTCTATCGATCTATTCAAACAGATTTATAATGGCTTTAAATTATTTAAACATGTCAGGCCAAAAGAAGGCAAGCACAACTAAGAGGGGGGGATGAATCAATTGTAATAATTAAAGCACAAAACATCTTAAACATAAACATACCTGAATGATAAATAGTAAATGCAAGATCCACAACACATAACACAAGAAAACCATATTTGTTCTCAAGGAAACTCATTAGGGAAAACACCGGTGGGAGTCTAACCCACTAGATGATGAACTCTATTAAAAGTACTGCCCAGTTAAGAGCATGAACGTAGATACATTTTTTTTCACATACAACCAAAGGCTTACAACCAAATTTTTAGGCACACTTCCAAGAGCACACTGCTCACAATACAATCTTTGATCTGGCCATCACTTGGGTTCACTGATATTCTTTACAATTATAGCAAGATGGAAAAGGATTCTATTACAACCAAACTAAAAAATAACATCTCATATGCCTATACATTTACAATGAAGTAAATTTCATACATATCATCACATACATGCATACATTCTCTCACTCATATCCTTTTCTTCTTTCAATTATGAAATTATCTCTCATATATACCGATTACAAAGAATAATCCTCCACTAGGTTGGCTAAGACTTATTTATAATAAAAGATATAAACAATATGTGTAATCATCAATGCGATCCAAATCAAGTTGGCTAAGACTTATATAGAACCCAAATATTCAACCTCAAACACACTACACCATCACCAATGTAGCACCAAGAATCACAACACATTACTCCTTCAAGTTGGCTAGGACTCAAATGAAGAAACACCCACACACTACCAAAATAGAAATTATGATCTCCTCAATCAATGCAAAACAAAAAAATGATCATCATATGATCCAAGAACATGAAAAAGAAACATAAATACCATCCAGAACCTTTGCATTAAATCCAACTCAAAATTCAAACTCATCTTCAACACCGATCATTAAGAACACTATCTCACCAAACTCTGTCATACCAAAATATAGCTTTCTATTCTTTGAATCATTACCAACAGTAATTGCAGACACAATGATAATACCAGCTTTGTAACCTCTGAATCATCAAATCCAGCTCATACCAAACCAAATACTCAACCTCTGCACGTAGAAACATTGTAACACCAACAACCAGTAACTCAACCATAACTCAATCAATCAATCATGAAAACCTCTATAAGTTGTCAAGCATCAACTATAGACATCTCAAAACCTCTAACAAGAATCACAACAATAGATCTTAAATGTAGAAACAAAACCATACATTTCACCAATACTAAACACTGCTCAACACACTGTCTGCAACAAAAAATAGTATGTTGACACCAATGACAAGACATTAATGCCAACACACCTCAACAATCTCTGACCTACTCAACCAAACCTCTAACAAATTTTTTTAATTCCAATCATTCCACAACCATTTAATCCAAGAAAAGGGGAAAATGTGAAGAAATTACCAAGAACATAGATGGAGCCAACAAAATGAAGAAATGATGAGAAGTAGAGAAATTCTCCTCCAAATGAAATGAGATTTTGAGTACAAGAATATTTTTATGTGGAGAATATGATTAACAAATACCCACAAAAATATTCTTTCTCAATTTTACTCCCCAAGCCAATTCAAATTTTCCATGAAGGATATTTTAGGACAACTCATGAAAATTGAGAAAACACAAGGTAAGTTAAAAATAAAATGATCATTTTCATATATCAAAGTGAATTGGTTTTAAAATAATAAAATATAATATTTAATTTAAGTAAGAGTCTAAAAATAAAAAAAATTAATATATAAAACCCATAATAACAATAAAATCCCAGTTCAACCAAAAAGCCCTTATAAAACTTGTTAGCAACAATAGTGACAATGGTAGCACACCAACCGGTGATACTCATGATTAAACATATACATTAATTTACTCAAGTGCTGACTATGTTGACTAGAAACTATTATGGACACACGAATGGACAAAAATACAACAATGGTCTCATCACACTTACAAGGGTAGTTAGATGTTACCATGTGGTAATGGGATAAGTAGGCATACATAACTGACAATTTTCACCCGAGTAGGAATGATAATTAGGCTTAAAACATGATTGGCCATATGAGTATCTCCAAATTTAACCATTGTCAAGGATATTATAGGAATGCTCATACTTGTGGAGCCAGGTAGAGTCAATACCTGGTACCTTCCATCACTCAAATGCCACATGTCAAGTGTACTAGATCGTATATACATAAATAGCCAAAACACATACATCATCATCAAATAAAAGTAACTGATGAAATGAAACTTTAGCACTGTAATCATTCTATAAATTTTATAACATCACCCCTTCTCACCTAAAATCATCATCTATCTAATTAACCCACATCATTAATTAACATTAAATAAACTTTAACCATATTTAACATCATAATTACTATCTCATATAAACTATGATATTAAGAATCACCAATCGTCATCAAACAACACTATATCCGATGATGTCATTGACTAACAATATCATCATCTAATCATTATTAACAAACATATAATAAATCCCTTGAATGAGTTACTTGAACATGTAAATAATATAATATAACACATTGAATCTGTGACACTAAAATATAATGAATCATAGATACCGCATCATAGTACACATGAAATCACTAGTAATGTCAATACAAGAGGATGATATGAGAACACTTATTAAGTAACCATACATAGAGTCTATTTCAAGTCAAAACTAAAAATGCTAATGCAATAAAATAATCTAGATCACCAAGAAGACGCCAATGCAACATGGGCCACTTGGTCAAACATCATATATCTATCTAACATGCAATCAACACATAGAGTTACAAAAATAAATAATAGTGCATCCAAAACTGGGTCAGGACATACAAGGGTCCACATCTAGAGGAACACAATAAAGAAATCAAACATAAAGGGCACTACAACTAATCACTTATGAGGCCATCTATATGGTTTTTAGAAGGGAGTTCATTGATGTTTCTAATAGATACCAAGTCAATTCAGACATATCTTCTCAATTCCTCACTTCCCTTATAGATTTTGGAGAGCTTAGGTTGATATATTGCTCCTTTTGCATGATATCTTAAAATTTGACTTCCTAGTGGATGACATAGACATAGTGGTCCTGGCTGAGTTGGGTGTTGTTTTTTCATTGAATAATGATATTTAAAAAATGTGGCAAGGAGTTCAGGTAGAGAAGAAGTTATTTCTTCCCAATATGGAGGAACGTACCTTAGTACATCATAGGAGGTGGGTAGGTATAGGGAGAGATTTTTTGAGTAAGTGGTGAACTGGCTAAAAGGGAAACATTCTAGTGTATTGATGACTTTGTGATTTTTTTGCGATGAAGGGTTGTATGAAGAAGAATAGAGGTATGAGACAATGCCATTTTTTCTTGGGTGCCTTCAAAGGCATATTTGCAAGAGGCTAAAATAAATGGTCCTATTCATTATCATCTATAATTTATTTTATTTTTGATGGGTGACCTACTATGCTATGATGAGTATTTTGGAAGATTAGAGCATGTTATATTTTATCGTAGGTTTTTTTTTTTTGTCTTGGACTAGTTTATTTGGCTTTTTTATTGCAGTTTTCAAAAGGCAAGAAATTATTTTTTAGTGGAAAGGCTTACTGCATATAAGACACCTGATACAATAGACTAGATGACACATAAGCTATTTTCTATAACTTGGGATACAAGAGATCCCAAAAGATGTAATCTTTTACTAATATTAATAAAACTTCCATAACTTTTGTCATACTATACAAGTAAAAAAAAAGAATTTTATGCAAGGTGTGTAACACAATTTTAACATCACACTACAAATTCTCTCCAACATCTATTAAAAATTAAAAATATGATTTCATAGGAAAAAATTATGTCCAAAATTTTATAACAAATAACATCTAACTTATAGGCCCTAATACCTTATAACAATGGAAAAATGTGAAATAAAATATATAATCAAAGTTGTTGGGATAAAGTGTTGTAAACCTTGCATAATGTTTATAATATATTATTTATCATTAAGTGTGTGGTGCACCTAAGGTAACCTAGATACACATACATTACTAGGAACTAACAATATTGTGGACACTTTATGAATTAAATTGTAACATTGAAAATATATCTTACATGTTTGTCACATTGAGGAAATATAATAAAATTAGAATTGAGTACCCAATATTAAATATGGGGTCAATGGTTTTGTGAACCCGTGGTTTTGAGTCACATGGTTTTATTATACCACTTGGTTGTATTTGTGCAATCTTGAGTTTATATAAGCAAACACATGTTAGTGGTTGTTGGAAGATTGTTGAGCATGTCAAATATTTTTTATTAGACCTTGACTATGTGTGCTGACATTAGTATTTTTTCATTGATGTCAACATACTATTGTTGTTGCAGATAGTGTGTTTAGTTTTTTCAGTGAAGATGATTTCAGTGGTTCAACAGATATGTTGAAGATATTTTTCTACAGTTCTAAATGATGTTTTAGATATGTCGGTATTTGATTCTGGTCAACTTACAAAGGTTCACATGATAGTTTGAGTGAGCTATTATTGATTTATCAGTTGCTTATATTTCATTGTTTCAGTTGTTTAGGATGTGTCAGAGGTTGATTTTATTCTTTGTCATGGATCAAATTGATAGATTCAATTGGCGTGAAGCTGGTGGTAAATTTAGGACTTATTGTTGTTTCCTCAACTGGTGTCATTCATGATTCAGAGTTTGGAAAGTTATCTTTTTAGTGAGATAGAGTTCAGTGTTCAGTATTATTGATGATCAATACAAAGATGAGTTTGATTTTGAGGTTGAGATGATGTGAAGGTTCAAGAATCTATTCTTGCTAATTTTTTCTTATTGGATCATGTTATGACTGTATTGATGGTTCACATTGGTTGTGGTGATCACATTTTGTGATTTTCTAGAGTGATGGTGTTTCTTCATTTAGGTCCTAGCCAACTTGGTAGAATAATGTGTTGTGATTCATGGTGTGGACTTGGTGAAGATGTTACATGTTTGATGATGATGTTTTGGGTCCTATTTGATGAACTATAACTGATTGAGAACATGATTGAATAACTACAAGTGATTAGAGATCACTGAACACTGAAGTGTTATGTAAGATAATTGAATCAATTTTATGTTGTCATTGATGTCAACTAGTTTTGACAGTACTTATAATGGTAGCTGCAAATATCTAACACATCTGTAGAAGAGAAGAGAAAGATGAAGAACCAAGATATCTACATTGAGGAAGATGGATATGACAGACGAGGATAAGGAATACTCTTGGTAACATATTGATGAATCTATGACTTCATATGGTTGACTTGATTATGTTACATTAATCTATTATGGAGATAGAAGCAAAATGTTACAAAGTAGTGTGGTCAGTTAATGAAGCATTCCAGTATACATCGAGCAATGTAGTGTATATCGAGCATAGTATAAACCAAGCTTGTGTTCACCGATGCATCTCTTTGTTAACCAAGTATGGACAAAAGAACTAAATGATGAGTTTAGTTGATAAGATTGATGAGCTAGAAAGTACCTCGTAATCAGGATGGAAAGATAAAGTCTGTTATAAGATCAACGGCTAGCAAAATTCAAGGAAGATCTAAAGGATGGAATTGAAACACATCTATCGAGGAAGGTTTAAGCAGCAAAATCAATGAAGGAGATTAAGCGGCAAAATATGATGGATGAAAAGAAAACAATTTACTTGTCTTTTTAAGAGACTAGGGTTTCACAATGAAACTTATGCCAGTAGAGATATCACGTGAACAAGCTTCATGCATGCCTGATCATACTGGTTAAAGGAGAACCAAACTAAAGTGTTAACCAAGCGTTAGAGAGCTTTTACCGAGGGACAGTAAGTTATTGAATGTTGATGAATTGAATAGAAATATTGATCAGAGAATTTTATGAGCTTAAGAATAGATTTAAACATCTAAAAATCAAGTTGTATTGTATTCAGATCACCTACTGTTATAGTTTAACCATTTTAATCAGATAAATCTCTTAACTGAGTAGACTTGAAAGTCTTGTAATGTCATTCATAGAATGTACATTTGTTATCCTGTCAACCCAATAGTGAATGCTGGTTGGACGATAACTGTTAATGTTAAATCCTCTAACAAGGTCACACCTTACAGTGTGTTTTGTAACCTTTAATAGGGTTGGCTCTTCACCGAGCTCACTTCAGAAGAGTGAAAATATTTTGGGTTATTGGTCCGAGGTGGTTTTTCCCTTAACAGGGTTTCCATGTTAAATCTCTTGTGTTATGTGTTTATTGTGGTGATTGTTTGATTTTCATAATTTACATATTTCATATCTAATTTGGTCGGTAATCACTATGAACAATTAACTGGTAATCAATAAAATGCATGGACAGTTTAGTATTATTGTTTACCAAGTTGCAGATTAAGCTGAATTTGTTTAGAAGTTTTACATTTTGTATTTGGGACTATGGATAACACATTCACCCCCCTCTCAGTTATTATAATACTATCTAAGTCCTGGAAAACTTGATTTGGATCGCATTTTAGTTTGAGCATAATGTTCATATCATTTTTCCTTATAGGTCTTAGTCGACCTTGTTGTTGATTATTCTATGTAATATGTATAAATGGGAAATAATTTGTGATTGTGGATGTAGTGTAGATGAGAAGAGAATATAAAAAGACAATGTATGTATTCTTTGACTAAGGTAGAAATTATGCTTCATGAGAACTGTATTGGAATTGCATATGCTATAAGTCCTTTTAGTTGTATTGGACAATTTGTCCACCTTGGTGAATTTTAATTAGAGATTGATCGGTGAAACTGACTGAGGATCAGATTGTTGTTATTGTATTATGAGAAGTGTGCTCTAGGCAATGGGCCTATGAATGCATGTACACTCTTTTTATTTTCACTCTCTTAACCAAGAAATAATTTTAGCAGAGTACAATTATCTTGTGGGTTTGACTCCCACTGAGGTTTTCCCTTAACTGGGTTTCCTCGAGAACAAATATGGTGTTATGTGTTTTGGATATTAAATTACTATTTATCTATCATATATATAATTAGATAAAGTATATTTAAGTTTTAAGTGTTGTGAGTACAAATTATTCACCCCTTTCTCATTTGTTCTTGTCTTCTTTTCGGCCTAACAATTGGTATTAGAGCTAAGTCATTTTGAAGAAGTTTAATCGCTTGAAGGAGATCTGACATGAAGAGCATAAGAAAATATAGTCCTAATTTTTATGGAACTAGCTACCTAAAATGGAAGGATCGGATGACTACTTATATAATATTTATGGGAGATGAATATTGGGATATTACACAAAAGTATTATTGCATTCCTAATGACTTGTCTCATGCTACTACTAATGAAAAGAAAAAATTCAAAGAAAATATGTTAGCAAGGGAAGCTTTGATTAGTGCCTTATCAGATAGTGAATATAATCACATCTATGGATTGAGAGAAACACACGAGGTATGGAATAAATTAGAAACTATTTATGAAGGTGATAAGTATGTAAAGAAAGCTAAGTTGCAGGGATTGAAAGAAAAGTATGAGGATATGAAAATGAGTGAAGGGAAAACTATCTCATCATATATACAAAGAGTGAATGATATGATTTTTTTAGTCAAATGTGCTAGTGGTACCTTAGATGAAGGTGAAGTTATATGCAAAATTTTGAGATCATTTCCTCCATCTTACAATGAGAATTGTTTAGCTATTTAAGAAGTTAGAACTATGGAAGACATTTCAAGAGAAGCCTTGATTGGTAGACTATGTGCTTATGAGATGAAAACTCTTGGTGAGGAACTTATGAAGGTTGAAATTGCATTCAAAGCTAGTGTGACTAAGTATGATAAGGGAGAGATTTATTCTAAGATTAAAAAAGACAAATACTATGTGTTGTAGAGTTGGTTAGGAAGAAGATTAGGAAATGTTCTATTTCCTCTCTAATCCTCCTTTGGGTTTGGATTCAATACAATCCAATCCTTCTAACCTTGAACTCAAGGTATTTCAATCAAGTAGTGGTGGTGAGACACCTACCCTACTCCTTAATACATAAATTCCCCTAACATGAGACTAACCTAGTATTAATCAAATTCAACTTACTCAACACATACTGGACTACTCAGTCGACACTAGACTACTTGGTAATTACTAGCACTCGGTAATTTATTACAAATTCTAGTAGGTTTCGTATACTTATTTTTTGGTGTGAAAACTCCTACTCTCGATGGACCGAGTGAAACAAAAAATGGATTTAGACACCCTTTTGGATGTTATAGAGATTTCCTAAATCTTAAGACTCAACTCCAATCATGCAACACCTAACCCTTACTAAGTTCTCAAACCTAATTGGCCAATTTAGGCTTGGATTCCAAAGTAAGTAGTCAAGGATGGGTTCATGGGATTGGTTCAAGACTTTGAACACTTTCTTCACACTCCAATTAACACAAGTCCACCTTTAGGTTGGTTCCACCGATCAGTTCTTCGAACTGCACAATCTAACACTCATCAACCTAGCTAAATACATAGAGATTTTCACCCTAGGGCTTGATGCAAACACCCAAGAACCTTCGAGTCATGCCCTGAGTCTTTTGGATCACTATTAATACACTCCTAAATTTAATTTTCCAAATGGGTGAGGAATTCCACTAGTTTAAATGCAAGTTAGGGTTCCATTTGTCGAGCGGGGCCTGCTTAGGATTTCTTCCCGAACTGGTTTTAGGAAATGAACTAGAACTCTTGCATATAGAACCAATAAAACTAACTCTAGTTGTTTTAGAAAGTAGAAAATTCAATGATTCAACACATGCAAACAATTGTACTGAATATGTCGTACATAGTTGTACCAGTAAAAAATACTCAGGAAAACTCTTTGTTTTTCATTAATTTTGCATCATAATTCACATTACAATTTTCTTGTCTCCTCCCTCCTCTCTCTTTTCCTAGAGGCCAAAATGAGTTAAATAGGTTCAGATGTGAAGCTGAACTAGTTCATATGCAGTTATGATCATTGGCCTTCCAGTTTGAACCGTTTCGAGCAACTTTTACATCTTTTGCAACATTTTGCATTTTTGCTCACCTAAGACCAAAGGTTAATACTTTAACCTTAAAACCTATTCAACCATGCCTAAAATGATTCAAATTTATTGGAATCATGTCTATAACATCAAAATCCCTAATTCACCTATTGCTTCAAACCCTATGATCCAAGTGGACTAAGGCATCCCAAGGCTTATAGGTGTGCCTTAGGGATTTGTGACCACACAAATAGATCCAAACCAAAAAGAGGATGATCTTCCAAGATCTATCCAATTATTACATAACAATCAAAACAAAAAATCATAACGAACATCAAGGATGTTTCCTAGGGTGCCTTGCACCACTATGCTAAGAATTGGGAAGAGATCATGGAAGAGGAAAGAAATATTGATGAACTTGAAGCCTTGATTGTAAAAAGACTACCTAAGGGCTCTGGTAGGTATGAAGTAAAGTTGCCTTAGAAATGTTTCACTTGTAATAATATTGGTCATATTGCATCTAGATGTCTGAATAAAGTCTCTAAAGAAACTAAGTTCAGATCTAAGAAATTCCACCCTAAGAGACATATAAGTTTTTAGGTTGTTGAAGAAGGTGTGACTAATGATGAATCTAGTGCTAGTGAAGAAGAGATTGTCTTTATTTCTATTAAAGAAGATCATCCTAATGAAGAGTAAGCCTTGGTTTTAGATGTTGTTAAAAGAGATGAATGTATTATTGATAGTAAATGTTCACATCATATGACTAGTGATAAAATTAAGTTTGTGAAGCTCGAAGATTATGATGGTGGTGTTAAATTAGACAAAAAAATTCCCCGTTTGGTAAAGGAAAATGATATATTACTCTTGATGGTAAGAATAACACTAATGATGTCTTGTATGTTGAAGGCTTCGGAGATAACTTTTTGAGTGTTGGACAACTACTATATAAGGGATACCAATCAGAATTCATCGAAGGAATGTGTACAATCATTAGAAGCACTGGAGAGTTAATTGCATTCAGTACACAAACTCTAGGTAATCTATTTCATTTGAGAAATGTTGAGGATAAATTATTAGTTGCTAAGATTGATGAAATTTGGTTTTGGCATAGAAGATATTTTCATTTAAAATTTGATAATATGGCGAAGGTTAACACTATTAATGTTGCAAGAGATTTTTCTAATCTGATGAAGCCTAATAATATGTGCAAAGAATGTCAGTTTGGAAAGCTAACTAGATCTACTTTTAAGTATAAGACATATACTTCAAATGTATTGCTAGATTTGGTGCATACAAATTTGTGTGGTCCTGCTAAGATAAGAATCTTTTATGGAGATAGATATTGTTGGAAATCTAATATGGGAAGTGAGATACTGAGAGGGGGGGGGGGGGGGGGTGAATCAAATATCTACTATTTATACCACTTTGACATAATTTCACTTGTATATCATAAACATGAATATTAATATTGTAATAGATCTAACAATCCATTAATTTGAAACATAACACAAAGATTTTGGTTACCCATAAACCCTTGAAAGGTAAAAATGGGGTGGGGATGACACCCACAAATCTTCACTACTACAGTATTAAAGTTTTCCTATTAGGGCTACAAATTTTGATCATAAACTGATGATCTACCCTGTTAAGAGCTTACAAACTTATTCAATCTACCTTGGTAAAAGGATTTAAACTTACAAAAAAGTAAGCACTCGGTTAAGAGATTTACATAGGCCTATGAGGACCACTCTGTTAAGATATTTACCCCGATTCACCTTTTAAAATGTCTCAGTACCTGATCCTTTAGTTTGCACTGTAATGATGATAACATATCTTCTCCTTACAATACTAGTTTGATCTCTTCAATCAAATATATCTATGTTCTTCCCTTCACTGCTTTGCTCGATCACTCTGACTAATCTCTGCCTATACCAAAATACTTCTATGTTCTATATATGAGACCCCGTTCATTCCACATACTACATTTTAGGGTTTAAGATCTCATCTTATATAGACAAAAAATCAATCTTCTAGATCAAGATCAACAATCTATATTATCTACTTATGTCGCTTAAGCATTCCCTAAATTTGATAGGCTACATAACTTACATAGGGATTAATGATTACAAATATAAGGCATAATCACCTCCATGATTCCCTCAAAAAACATTAAATATTGTATAGATGTCGGCCAAAATGGTTTACCTAAGTGTTTGTGCCATTACAAACACATATGTCAAATCTGGCTTGCTTGAAATATGAAGTCTCTAACACTCACCATTTGTTGTTCTTCATATACTAGTGCTCAACATTGACACTTCCATATAACTCACCATAAATATCTAGGCTATTAATAAAGTAATCGATGACCATTGTCTTTCCTGACAGTAACTACTGCTCGGTAACTATACAAAATACAATTCTAGACATAACTCGGCCTTAACATCATGACTCGGTCATAGTGATGACCAACCAACATTGCCTAGAAAATGACTAAGTGCTAGACACTAATGGACAAAAAAACTTAGGGATCAACAGTCTCCCCCTTTGACATTAGTGGCAAAAAAACCTTTTTCATGATATTTACATTACAACAAGAGTACTTAGTAATATGAATACTCCCCCTGAGACTTTGAATCGGTATTAAAAAATATTCAACATATATATGGATAAGAATCTTTTGGCATACAACTAAATATATACATTAAAAAATAGTATATCATACCTTTATGTTATTCTCACTGTATTTTCTTTGTATGTGACATTTCCTTGCCCTTATTCATTTCATGTCATTTCCCCAATTTCTGCTTTTCATGTCACTGTCATGTCATTTCCCCCTTGTTTTTGTCACTTGAAGTTGCTGGGGTGTAGGGGTTTTGAAATATTTATCCAAAAATGGTTTATGGAGTTGAATTTTCATACCTAATGCATTGTCCCATCCTAACCTGACATACTCCAAAACTTGTGTCTTTATTTCTATCTTGATAACTAGATCAACTAAGATCTCAACAATAGAGAGATGATGGTCTCTCTCTACTAATTTCTTTGCCATTTCTAATTCCTTATGCATAACCTCCAGATGAGGTGTTAACATAATTTGTATGGAAATTATCCTAGCTCTTATTCTTCCATCATTAGCCATCAGCTTGACTAATCTTCCTTGTGCATGAAGTATTCTAGTGAAGTGAATGGAGCTAGAGCTTGCATCCATGCTCAGTGAATGACCAATAGACTTTGAATCTAATTGCAAATTGTCAATAAACTCTTGATTATCCTTAGTGAACTATTCTACATTGTATAACTTTTTGTATAGAGAATGAAGATTCTATACAACTTCCTCTAAGTTAGTCACTAAGGCAGGAAGTTCTACCTATTATACTTTTATTTCAGTGGAAACCCTTTCCAGTACTTTTCTCTCAAACTTTCTCTCAGACCACTGCATAAGTTTTTCATTTATTTTGTTGTCATCAATATTCACTTTCTTAACAATTTGAACTAGTTGATCCAAGATAGGTCCTGATTCATTCACATCATCCATTTCAAAATCTTAAATGAATGTACCTTTAATCTCATGCAAGACTTGTTTATGTTGATGCTCTCTTCTCAACTCTTCTTGCTTGCTCTTCTTCTTCAAGAGATCTTGTAATATCTAGATTTTATCATAAGTTAAGTTATTAGTGGCCCACTTAGGAATCACTATAACTTCATTGAGTGTAACCTGTGTTCTAGGAGATTTCTCATTTTTCTTCTGTGATTTCTTCCTAGGTGTATTCCCACTCGGTAATTGTATTAGAGATTTTATTGCCTCTTGTTCCTTAGGCTTTGGTTTTTACCTTGGTGTTTCTTCTCTAGTCTTCTTCTTTTCCTCCACATGAGGAATAGTTAATACTAATGCAGAATTATCTTCTTGATCTTGTAGACTCTCCTCTGCTTGTTCTTTTTTTTCCTCCTCGGTAGGTGCATTCTGAGTTTTAATTGTTGACTTGTCCTATTTATCGGCATTGGTACTCTATGAGGCTTGTGGTTCAAATATGCGCATATGATAAATTATAGTTTTAGTGTCCATAGATAATGTAATCTCAATCCTTGGATAATATTGTACTTGAATTAATACTGGATTGGTGCTCGGTAGAAACTTATCTGAGGCTGCCTCGACAAGTATTTGTTTCTAAATTTCTTCCTTAATTAATACAATGGTTTTTACTGGGGTATCCTTAGTGATATCCAAAATTGTGATCACATCCTATGACTCACTCACTTCTTCCTTATGTACTTCCTCTTCCTCTACATTTTGTAGTTCATCAATGTCTTCCTTATTATCCAACTTTTCAAATTTTATTTTCTTAAAGCTTGCTAATCTAGTAGTACTCTTGATATTGTGGCACATTTCATCCACAGTCAATTGTCATATCTATGATGATTCTTTCACCTTTGTATTCTCATCAGTATCTATCTCTTTATCATCATCATCTTTCTCCAAGACTAACTTCCTTCTTGGTTTCTTTCTGAGATTACTCGACACAACCTTAGTTTGTACTAGTTTTCTCTTTCCTGATGCCGGTGTCTTTTTCTATGGCTCGATAGCTTTGATAGTAGAAGATGCCCTTTTTCTTGGTCTAGGTACTATAGGAGGAGTGGGATTTTTTTTCTGTAGTTATTTCTTGCTAGGCTTAACAACTAATGCCTTCTTAGCCTTCTTTGTGATTTCAATCTCCTCCTCATCACTTCCTTCAGACTCACTAGTCTTGTCTTCTCCTAACCCTTGTGTTAGTTCAAGAGGTTCATTTTATTCTTCTCCTTCTCCTACCATTTTTTATAGGTTCTTAACGAGTTTCTTTTTCTTTCTCTCCATGGTTTTCAACTTCAAACCCATAGTTATCTTAGACTTATCTTCTTCATAAGTCCCAAAAGATTTAGCCTTTTTATCAATTTACTCAGCTAGAAAGGTAGTTATGGATTTTGTTGTCTCATCTACATTAACCTTATAAGGTAATGGCCTAAGCCATAATACTCTTGGTACAACAACCTGTGCATATGTATAGTTGGTATCAACTAGGAAACATATATCATTATAGTAGTTCTCCACTAGTGATACAGGAATCCTACTCCTCTTTCTCATTTTATTTTTGAACTCTACAATATAACTATCCATAACACTTCCAAAATTATCTCCTAACTGATCAATAAAATCATTTATCTATTAGGTGATTGGTCGGTCCTTATTCCATACAACATCTCCAAAGGTAGGGAAACTATTATGAACATAGAAGAATAAACAAGTGAGAAGAGAACCAAACTTACACATTGAATTCTTTTCTTTTCTAATTTAATTAAGGTTCTCGGCAAGCTAGGTCAATTGTGGATTGAAAAGATCATAAGTATGATCTTTCTTCACCATCTTCTATGCTTGGTTGACTGCAATATAGGGAACACTGTCTAGCCTTCTAGACTAGTAGAATTTGTGAGAAATCACTCTCACTACAAAATCTATCTCCGTATCAGTGATTATGGATATAGTCATCCCTCTTTTGTTCCACATTACTTGAGTGTTTGTTTTTATTATTTCCTTACTCTAGCATCTCATTGTCTTCTTCCCTATTAGACTAGGGTAACTAGTGACTTGGTGTGTCATATCATTAGTAATCTTGACCGATCCATCCTCCAACCATATCTTCATGTCATGTACTCTGCTTAACACATTTTTTATCCATTCAACCTTAAAGTTTCATAGGAAACAAAGGGCACACACTAACCCTCTCTCAACAACTTTAGGGTGGTCATCCTTCAACACTCCTTGTTGCATAACTTGTCATATGCCTCCCTAAGCTCATAATATCCTATTTCATCAATCTTACACATGTAGCATGAGCTTACATCATTAATCATCAAGAACTTAGGAGGGATTGACAACATGGCACCCGTGAGATCTCCCTTCACTACACTTTCAAGAATGGCTTGAAATTTATGTGGTTTGCACGCATCGTTCCTTACAATTTGAACATTGAACACTTCCTTTCCTTGATTCTTGGCTGCAGTAGATGAAGTAGATGCCATATCTTTGAAACTAGGTGTAGACATGAAAAATTGGCAAAAGGCTTAAATCAATCAAAAGGTGCATCAAATCATCAAAATAGCATGAAAAATCAATAAATGGAACAAAGGCAATTCAAATCAAAGGAAAATTCAATTAAATGATTAAATGATTAAATAAAGCTTGAAAAGGGGAAAAACACTACGAAATTGATTAAATTCAATTAATGACATAGTTGTTGAAATGAAAAATCAAAATGAACATCTTACCCTTCATGGCTAAATTTAATTACTTTAATTAATTAATAAATACTAATTTCCCTCAACAAAGCAAAAAGGAGACAAAATGGACACAAATCACTCACTTTTGTTGAAATGGTCCAGCCTTTTGAAACCATTTAAATGATTGTCCCCTCCTTGTCCCCCCATTTATGGACAAAGCAAAGCCAATTGACCTTACCCAAGCATGACCATGGTTATCTCACTCTACCCCCTACCCTTGGGAAAATCTTATATATTGAAGGCATTTAGAAGCATAATTCATATACTCCATATCTTTGAATTGCAGCAAAGCTTTGTCAATTTGCATCCACATCACTCACTTATCATTCTCATTGCTAATTAGCTTAAATTGCTTTGATCATAGTAGATTGTTCATCAAATAGAGCTAGAATTTGATAGAATAGATCTAAATTTTCATATCATATAGCTTAATTATCATCTTTAGAGTGTCACTAGTGAGGATCATAGCTGAGAGCCTCATTTACCACTTTATTTTAGAGATCCATGAGATATTTAGATTAATTATGCATTATTTAGATTAGTTTGCTTTGAATAGTGTAATTGTCTTTTAAATCTTGTTATTTCATGAAGGTGTAAATCATTCACACACAAATGGTGCCCACCGTGGGGCCCTAGGCTTCAAATTCATCATTATTTGCATGTTATTTGCAAAATTTAGGCTAGAATTGCATGAATTTGCTTGTTGTTTGCAGGTTACAGAGAAGAAATCATGCCTGCCAGTAAAGAAGTCACACCTAAAGAAAAGAAATGTCGTGGATGCCAAATTAAAATATCACCTATAGTCTGAACTCCTACGTGTTTTAGCCTGCAGAATCACGCTTTTGTGAAAGAAATTAAACTCTCACGTTTTGGATAAAGGATTGATGCCTTTGGTCATTTAAATGTCGCTTAATCAGACTTAAAAAGCCACGACCGAGGAATCATTTTATGTCTGGTGTGAAGGGAGTACTCTACTTTATCGATTTAATTTCTTGCTTTTGTCATTTGAAATGTCGCCTTTGATAAATTAGATATCACTTTTATAGCATCAGTTTGTCGCGTTTGGTAAATATTTCACACGTAGGTAAAATTTGATATCACACCTGGTTATTTTAATCTCGCTTGAGCCCCACAAGGTGACGCTCGTGGTTAAAGTAATCACATCTTTGCCAAATTAGATCTCGCATGCAGTGTAGACAATGTCGCCTGGCTGCACTTTTATATTTTATCAAAATAATGACTGTTGTCGCATCTGGTAAAGATTTCATGCGTAGGTAAAATTTGATATCGCACCTGGTTATTTTAATCTCACTTGAGCCCCTCAAGGTGATGCTCATGGTTAAAGTAATCACGTCCTTGTTAAATTAGATCTCGCATACAGTCTGGACAATGTCGCATGGCTGTACTTTTTATATTTTATCAAAAGTGTTAAAATGATTACTGTATTCTGACTTCACATCCATTTTTTTCTATCTCAGGAGTATGGTCTATTATAAGAAAGTTCAAAAACTAGAGAGAAGGCATAACTTAGAGGAGAAATTGATCGCTAAGAGGATAAGAAAGGAAAATCGGGTACACACCACCTTTGTTCTCAACAATGACTTAGAAAGGGATGTAGAGTTATATGCTAAATACATTGCTATTGTAGATGCTTACAAATAGAAATACGTATCATTAAATTGGGAGTTTAGTCCCTAAGTTTGTAAAAATTTTGCAAATTTTGAAGAAAAAGAAAGCATAAAAAACATAATTGAAATTGTAGCATTCTAAGCGTTGATTTTGGTTTCTCCTCACTTTGTTTGTTTGTGCCGACTAATTTTCTGGTGGAGGGAACATTTCATTAAGGTAAGGGAAGGATTTGGAGAGAAAACAAGAAAATCTACTACTTAAAAATGCGCCTAGCCTTTGCTAGCATCATTTGAGGTATTTCTCTCATCAAGCTTGCAAACTTCCCTTAAATTGTGGCATTTTCAAAGTTCAAAACATAGTTTAATCATAAAAGGAAAAGAACAAACATTTCAATTCTAAGAACCCCTTTGTCACGGGGTTGAAAAAGAACCAAATTGATTGTGAGTGTTTGGGATAAGGGAAAAGCAATAGGGATATGCTCTTCACTCTTTGAGTGAATCAAATTCCCAAACTTGCTCTACCAAATCCACTTTTCATGCTTTCAAATGAACATGTTTAAAACTTAGTGGGCTTGCCTCCTGAGATTGCCTTAAAAGGGCCGGTGAGAGGGACAACCCAAAGTGGGATACACTTGCTTTTGCCGTGAGAATCCAACCCACTATAAAAAGAAACACGTGTATCCTTAATGGGGTGCATGAAAAAAAGGATTTTAGCTCTTTCAAACTTCCTCTATTAGTCTTAATAGATTGCGCAAAATCATGCTTAGGTGCATGTGGGAAGCCCCTTAACATACTTGGGGGATGAATGGCTAAGATCTATTTTGAATGGAAAACTTACTACATAATGGTAAAATAGCAAAACTACCTATTAGAGCCATGTTTATGAACCAATTATGTGCTAGGTAGATTGCGTGGAAGCTATTCTTGTGTTTCAACCTGTGAAAATGTTAAAAAATGCACACATTAGAGCATTCTAGGGATATGGTACCAAATTGATGTGTGTTGAGATTGTTTTTTTATTTTCAAACAAGATATTCCAAAGTTATTGATCAAAACATCATTAAAATTCTAAACCATTTAAAATTGATCAAAAACCTTTACCTTATTCCAAAAACTAGCTTATCAAAAGAAGAAGTCAACATACCCTTAAAGTTTGTTCATGCCTGTTCTTACAAGATCACACTCTATAAAGAAAACATTACAAACAGATGAGACCTACAAATGAGAAGAGCTCCCATTTTTGGAGGATACTTTCATTACTTCATGAGTGATTGAAAAACCCGCTAAGGCAAAGGACACTAACAAGATGTTTAGCGGCACCCTAGGAAATACCGATCCTAACAACCAAGGAAACAACATGAATGGGGGTATGGATCCTAACAACAATCAAGGAAATTCTAATAATGGAGGAAGAGATCCTAATTCCCAAGAAGAAAATTCACAAGGCAACAACTTACCTCCTCCTCATAATACAAACCTACCCCCAACTGTAGAAGAAGCCACGGATGAAAAGGTGTTAGAGGCAAGACAATGTCCTTATTTCATAGAACTAATGAAAAAGACCATGCGTATGGATAAAGAAAAATACTTCATGGACTTGATACAAATGGGGGTAAAGCTACCTAAAGATTTTGACATAGATCAACTAAAGCCCAAGGAAATAGAAGACCCTATGGAAACAATAATCGAACAATTCAAGGCATTACAAATGGAAATCGACAGTTTGAAACAAAATGGGGCTCCTAAGCTTTTCTCTATTGAAACATTATGTCCTTTTCCATTCGATAAGAGTTTGGTCATGGTGCCTTTTCCCATTAATGTAACATTTCCTAAGTATGATAGGTATGAAGGAACATCTGACCCACATGATCATCTTCGGGGGTTTTGTGCATTGAGTCTTGAATTCATGCATGATACAACCTATTTAATGAGACTATTCCCAAGAAGCTTGGGAGGAACGGCCATGGATTGGTTTTCAAAACTACCATCCGGCATCAAAACCTTTGAAGAATTAGCTTCTAAATTTGTGACTCATTACTCCTATAACATCAAACATGAGGTCACAATGATAACGTTATGTAACACGAAGCAACAAGATGGAGAAACCTTCCTCACATTCTTGCAAAGATGGAGGACTGCATTTGCTAGATATCCAAGAAGTGTACCAGAAAAAGAGAAAATGGATATCTTTATTAACGGTTTAAGCAGCGAATTAAATTATAGACTAAGGATGCAATGTCCTAAAACCTTCCAAGATTTGATTGATAATGGAATTGCAATGGAAGAAGTGTTGATTAAGAGTGGAGAGCTGAAATTGTACAAGGAAAATAACAACAAATCTAACTCCAACAACAACAATACCAACAATAACAACAATCAAAATAAAGGTTGGTACAATAACAATAGCCATTATGCTGTAAAAAATAACAACAAAGGCATTGTTAATGATGGTGTAGTGGAATCCAACAACTTGAAGGTGATTCCATTTTCCCTTACAAAGACACCAAATCAAGTGAATAATACTAATCAAGCATATAATGCACCTTCCAACAATAACAATAATGCCAACAAGAATAATCAAGGAAACAAGGATCAAAACAGCAAGTATGATAAGTATTTGAAGCCCACTCCTTCAAGACACTTTACACCCTTGGGAGAATCACTTGAAATTGCATTAAAGGCTCTCATGGCTAACAATGTTATTACATTACCTGCTATTAAGCCTTATGAACCAGACCACAAGCCGGGCTGGTGGGATGCTAAGAATCATTGTGAATATCATAGGATTCAGGGACACACTACAAATGAATGTCTACAATTAAAGAATGTGGTGCAAGACTTGATAGATAATAACATAATCACCGTTGATGGACCCCAAAATAATGAAGATCATACGGCCTTCAAACAACCTTTTTACAAACATGATAAAGGTGAGTCATCAAATGGCAAGAAACAAAGTGCTAATAATCTCAACTTTGTGCCATCATATGATCATATTGTTAATGCTATAATAATTAATGAACAATCTCAAAAGGAAGCAACAAATGTCATTACAAGAGGGAAGAATTCTGGAATGACTTTACAAGGGATAGTCCCTCAAAACACCAATATCCCACAATCCAACATTGTGGTCAAACAACCTCCTAGAGTAGCAAGGCCTTATAGTTTGGTAGATCAATTGCAACGTACTCCAGCACAAATCTCAATCTTAGAGTTATTCAAGTTGTCACCGAATCATAAAGAGATTTCAGAAAAAGCTTTAGAAGAGACACATGTTTCTACTACGTTAGGGGAAGAAAAGTTTGAAAATATGGTAGGACATCTCGTGGCTCCTCCTTGTCTTTCATTTTCTGATCAAGACGACATGTCTATAACTCATCCTCAAAATTTTCCATTACATATAGAGGTTTTGATCGAAAGGCATAGAGTCAAAAGAGCCCTTATTGATGGAGGGGCTGGTCTTAACATCTACACATTAAGTCTTGTAAAATCTAGGTTTATCTGAGTCTTGCATTGACCCTACCAAGAAAATCACCATAAAAGCTTACGATGAAGCTGAAAGAGCTTCTAAAGGCATGATTGTATTACCCATCCAAGTGGGACCAGTCAAGAAGGAAACCAAGTGTCAAGTGTTGGACATGAAATTAACCTATAACATCTTATTGGGAAGACCATGGATTCATGAGATGCAAGCCATCCCATCCACATACCACCAATGCATCAAGTTCCCATACTTGGGTGAAGAAATCACGATTGGAGGAGACTCAAATCCATTCCAATATTGTAATGCACTCAAACCCTTGCATGAATTATACATTCCACATAATCATGAAGGAGTTATTCCAAGAATCACCAATGAAGATACACAAAATCCTGTTCAAGCTAGCTCAACTACATCAACTAAGGGCAAGGAAAAAGTGAGCTACGAGGGTCCAAATGTAATGGAAAGTCCATATTTAGCACCTAAATTGGAGACAGTGATCTACAAACCTACGAAAGAGGAAAAGGAACAAACCTACGAGTGAGATGATGAACAAATTTGACAAACAATGCAAGATTAGTTCAAAAGGAGTAGGAGAATATTTAGTTTCTCTATTTGACATGCCCATATCTCCCAAATCACATGGTAAACCATCAAAAGAACATCTGCCACATAAGTATAATTCTTATTTTGTGAGGGAAGATAGCAACGTAGCATGGGATAAGGAAGAAGATGAAGTCCTTCAATGGATTTATCATGATGAGGATGATACCTTAGACACTCCCATGGAAAGAATTCAGCATGTCAATATACAAACTGAACAATATGGGAAAGGATTTGATATTATACAAAAGATGGGATACAAAGGAAGAGGACCCTTAGGCAAAAGAAATAGAGGGTTATTAGAACCTATTGAACCTATTTGGAGGGCAAGTCATGAAAAATCCGGAGTAGGTTTCCAATACAAAGGAGAAAGTTCAAGTCCAATGCATGATTTTCATCCTCAAATAAATGCATTAGAATCCGAAGGAGATAGTGATGACTCTCAGGATTATGAATGGGATACTTTATTAGAGGAGTCATGTCAAGATAAAGAAGTCATTGCTATACATACTTATGCAAAAATCCCAAAACAAGATGCTCCAATTAATGAAGAACCTCCTATTCAAAGGCCTAATATAGAACAAGCATCTAATAGTGGAGCATGGATAGAAACATTTTGGACACCTTCAGAGGAGGGAAATTCAAATGTTAGTTTTAACCCGCTTGTGGCTTTTCCCACATTGTTTCCCATAGAGGTTGACGAGGATTCGAGCGAAGGGGACTTTGACCCTGCTTCCATGGATCATCTTGAGGAAGTGCACATCATAGATCTAAATGATACAATGTATGAACCCTCAAATGAAGTCATGTCCATAAATCCTATTGATGATACCTTACCCAATAATTCCTTAATTTTGATGCACCCAGACCTCATTGATTGGGATCAAATCGAACCACATGACTTACTTTACTTCCCAAATGACCAAGCAACAAACCAATACCTCAATGCGGTTGAACCCTCTTTCACCAATGAACTCAATGCAGACATAATGACAATAGCAAGGGTCCAATCTCTTAGTCAAAAAAAGAAAAAAATGAAAAAAAAATTAAAAATGAGAAGTTCTATTGGTGAAAACCCAACTGTGGCACCATTAGAACCAAAAACAATGAAAATAAAAGATGTTTCTTTTGGTGAAAACCCAACTGTGGCACCATTAGAAGAGAGATTGGATACTTTGCTTGAACATGAAGAAGAAAGGTCATCTATTCTTATAGAACCAACAGAAAAAGTTAACATTGGTATGGAAGTAGATCCAAAGGTCATACACTTGGCTACATCACTTACATCCCTTGAAAGAGAGGACTTTATCAAATTCTTCCAAGAACAACAAGTGAATTTTGCATGGTCATATGCTGACATGCCCGGACTGGATCCTAATTTCATAATGCATCATCTAAATGTTAGACCTGGAGTTAAACCTGTGAAGCAAAAACTAAGGAAAATGCACCCACATGTGGCTCTCCTAGTCAAGGCAGAATTGGAAAAAATGTTAAAGGTGGGGTTCATAAGAACAATAGCATATGCGGATTGGATCTCTAACATTGTGCCGGTTACTAAGCATGATAAATCTATCCGTGTGTGTACGGATTTCAGAGATTTAAACCTTGCATGTCCCAAAGATGACTTCCCATTGCCAAGCATAGATACCATAGTGGATTTGATAGCAGGTCACACAATGCACTCATTAATGGATGGATTTAGTGGCTACAATCAAATAAAGATTTCTCCCGAAGACCAAGAAAAGATAGCATTTACTTTCCCTTGGGGTACTTTTTGTTGGAATGTCATGCCCTTCGGTCTTAAAAATGCTGGAGCTACATATCAAAGGGCCATGACAACTATTTTCCATGACATGATGCACACTTTCTTAGAAGATTATGTGGATGACATTCTAGCAAAGTCCCACAGTAGAGAAGAACATTTACAAATCTTAAGAAAAATATTCATTCGGTTAGAACAATTCAAAGTTAGATTAAACCCAAAGAAGTGTGCCTTTGGTGTCCAATCCGGCAAGTTATTGGGTTATATAGTGTCAGCAAAAGGAATTGAAGTTGATCCTAAAAAAGTACAAGCCATTCTAGAGATGGAGATTCCAAGAAACATTAGCCAAATGAGGTCACTACAAGGCAAGATTCAATCAATAAGGAGATTTATATCGCAATTAGCAGAAAAGTGTCACTCCTTCACCAGATTGCTACACAAGGACACTACATTTATGTGGGATGAAGAATGTGATAAGGCCTTCACTATTTTGAAGACTTATTTGATAAACCCACCTATTCTTATGTCACCTATCAAGGGCAAAGAACTGTTGTTATACATATCAGCCACAGAAAGGTCTCTAGGCATATTGTTGGCACAAGAAGATGAGCAAGGAAAAGAAAGGGAAATCTACTATCTTAGTAGAACCCTAATAAAATATGAACTAAATTATTCATTCATGGAAAGAGCATGTCTAGCAGTGGTCTTTGCATCTCAAAAACTAAGACATTATATGTTGATGCATAAGATCAAATTATTTGCCAAGATTGATCCCCTCAAATACTTGCTAAGTAAAACTACCTTAATAGGTAGAATAGCAAAATGGGTCATGATCCTAAGTGAATTTGACATTGAATATGTTGATAGAAGAGAAATTAAAGGACAAGTGATAGCAGATCACTTAGCAGATAACCCAATGGAGTCTACACAAACCATTCAAATTGAATTTCCAGATGCAGCAATTGTCAACATAGAAGCAAAGACATGGAAATTATATTTTGATGGATCTTATACACAAGGAGGTTCTGGAGTAGGTATATTATTGGTTACCCCTCAAGGGTATTGGTTACCCCTCAAGGGTACACCATTCCAAAGTCCTATAAACTCTTATTTCCGTGCACCAATAACATAGCAGAATATGAGGCATTAGTCATTGGCATCAAAATGGCTTTGGAATGGAATATTGCAGAATTACAAGTGTATGGGGATTCCCAACTCATAATCAATCAGGTTAATAATGAATACAATACCAAAGATATAAAATTGATGAAATATAAAACCTTGATTGATGGATTGAAGAAGTACTTTGCTTTAATCACATTTGAACAGATTCCAAGAGAAAAAAATAGAGCAGCAGATGCCATGGCTACCTTGGCTTCATTATTACAAAAACCAGATCAAAATGAGAAGTATGAGTTCTTGGTGGAAGAGTTGGTAAAACTGGCATTCAACCTTCCTGACACCCAAATTGTTTCTCTTTTACATGGAAATGACTCTCCTTGGTATGGACCCATCTATACTTACCTTAAAGACCAAGTACTCCCCGTAGACCAAACTCATGCCCAAAAATGTAACTTCATACGCCAAGCCGCCCGTTACCTAATCCTTTTAGACACATTGTATCGTAAGGGTCTTGATGGGATGTTACTTAGATGTTTAGAGGAAGAAGAGTCTAAGTTAGCTTTACGCGAGGTCCATGAAGGCATTTGCGGGTCACACTCAAGCGGTCTTAATCTAGCTAAGAAAATCCTTCGTTTAGGGTACTTTTGGACAACATTAGAAAATGATGCTTGTCAATTTGTGAAGACATGCATCAAATGTCAATATCATGGTAACATGATACATGCACTGGCTCAAGAATTACACCCATTCATTACACCATGGCCTTTTTATCAATGGGGTTTTGACTTGATTGGAATCATACATCCTCCATCTTCAAACAGACACAAGTATATCATCGCAGCAATAGAATACTTCACCAAATGGGTGGAAGTAGTTCCATTAACAACAACAACCGGCAAACAAATTTCAATGTTCATATTGAACCACATAATTTGCCGCTATGGTATTCCACATGCCATTATCACGGATAATGGGAAACAATTCAAAAATCAGGATATTGATGAACTTTGCATGACATTCCACATTACACATCATTCATCATCCATTTATTATCCACAAGGCAATGGACAAGCTGAAGCAACGAACAAAAATATCCTCAAAATATTAAAAAGATCAGTTAACAAATCAGGAAGAGATTGGCACGTGCAAATAAATCCCGCACTATGGGCCTACAGAACTAGTATCAGAACACCTACAGGAGCCACCCCATTCTCTTTAGTTTATGGAACCGAAGCAGTTCTACCATTAGAAGTTGAAATTCCATCTCTATGGGTTTCATTAAGAGGATTGATCACTAATGAGGATTATAGGATTGCCAGACTGCAACAATTGGAATTGTTAGAGGAACACCAGACTCAAGCTTATGAGCATTTAAGAGTTTATCAAAATAGGATTTCATGCAATTACAACAAACACATCAAACCAAGAAATTTTCAAGTAGGAGACTTGGTATTAAGAGAAAATCCCAAAAATCAAGCTGAAAGGGAAAAGAAAGGAAAGTGGGAAGCTAATTGGATAGGCCCATTTGTGATAGTGTCATCCTTTGGAACTGGAACATATAAGTTATCAGATTGTAATGGTGAAGATTTACAAGAACCCATAAATAGCATTCATTTGAAGAGGTTCTACACCTAAAGCAGATGAAAGAGTATACAGAGTATCAGATGAGAGAGCATCATAATTATTGTACATAGTTGAAAAGAGATCTTGAAAAAAACAAAAACATTTGAAAATGGAAAATCCAAAAAAACATTGGAAAGGAAGAAAGATCAAAAACAGTGGAAAATTGAGCATGAAGAAAGCAAAAACATTTGAAAAACTATCTCTTGGTGAAAACCTAGCAATAGGCGCCAAGGTGATAAGGAAAAATACAAAAAATAAAAATGAAAAATACAAAAAAAAAATAAAAATGAAAAATACAAAAAAAAAGAAAAAGTGAAAAAGAAAAAAGTGCCTTGGTGAAAACCTAGCAATAGGCGCCTCGGTAGCAAAAAAAAAAAAAAGCACCCAAAGGTGAAAACTTGGCAACAAGCACTTTTGGTTTCCTTAAGTCATTTCTTTCCTAGTCACATGTGTACATAATGCATCTCATCATCCCATTTGTCCAAACCTTCATTGCATCTGTCATTTGTACATAGTCATAATAACATTTTTAGCATCATCCTTTGCATTGCCCAAAAGTTGTCAAAACTGATACATCAAACACTTGGGGGCAGCATAAAACAGATCGGAAAGTGGGTACCTCAAAAAGGATTCAAACAAGCAACATTCAGTCACAAGCAGAAAGAGATCAACATTTTCAGAAGAGAGATCCAATTTTTGTAAACTTTTGATTGATATCATTGTTTACTAACCAAGAAGTTGACTACCACAACAAATCCTTGAGCCTAAATTGACTTAATATTCAGGATTAAAAATCAAACATCATTCCATGATCAAAACACTTGGAAATATTATTTGAAGATCAGAAAACAATGCAAAACACCTAGATAGATTCTTTTGAAAAGTTGGTTAAAAATCTGTTTACTTACATTAATTCAATTTGTATCAAGTCTTTTTAGCTAATCAATGATGTTTCGACTAGATTGGCAATGATGGAGACATGATATTTTTCTTGACTATGAAGTGAATGTTTGGAGGAAGATTCATTGCCTTATGAGAATTCATCTAAAGACATGGTCATCAAAGAACCATCGAGGATTATCTTATAAAACAATGAGTTAACTTTTGTTTGTTTACGCAACCGGATACCTTGGATATTTAGATTCTTCATATCTAAATGCCAAAATCTACTTCCAACATAGAATCCAACAAAATTGGTATTCGTACTCTCATGATTGTTTGTAATCAGTGATAGTCGTATCGACGAGACCGATGGGAAAGCAAAATTGAGGTTACCATATGAGCAATAAAAAGTGATATTCATATCATCATGTCAGTGGGTAGTGGTGATTGTATCGACTTTCTGGTCCCAAGTGCTCAATGATGAAAATATATCCTCAAGGCATTTCTTTGCTAAAAACTAGTGACACTTAGGTTAAAATGCATTCATAGAAAAGATAATTGCATTCATAGAAATGTTAAAATGCATTCTCATGTTAGAATAATTGCACATGCATTTTTTCCCAAGGGCTTCATTTCACATTAAAAAGGGGGTACATAACATCATCAACAAGGTCAAATCAGCAAGGACAACATCACCTCAATATCATCTTTCTACAATAAAAACATGAGATCATACTTTTTGCATACCATTACTCATTACATAGATATACCATCGAGGAAAAGAAGGAAATAACCATTTACATGTGCATACATCTAGACAGCGATACAGATTGCATACATGAGAAAATAACAAAAACAAAACATTGCACCCATACATGAAGAAAGAAATGCATCCATCTATCTATATCATAGATAAGATACATTGCATCCATAGACACATCCATCCAAAACAAATGCATTAGATAAACACATATAGCAGCATCTAAAGGTAATCTCATATATCATCAAGTAAAAAAAATAGGAAAGATCATAAATGTCCTCATATCACACGTCTACTCAAAACTCAACGCATCCAGTATAAAAATGATATCATAAATCAACTCTATAATCACCCATCAATAGGGGCATCAATGTCAAACAAGTATCAAAGTACAACTAGAAGGGTAACACCAAGGTCACAAGAATATGATACAACATCAAGTATCTCAACATCAATACACAACTGATCAACAAAGATACTCATAGCTCAACTCTCGTCACCACTGGGAGGAGGTCCTAGAGGAGGCTGTGGAGGAGGCTGTGATGGAGGCTGCTGAGGTGGCTGAAGAGGCATCTGACCAACCATAGCAACAAGGAGAGGAACCAATGGAGCTAGACCTGATACTAACTGCTGAATCATCAAAGACATCTATGATACCTTTGTCTATAACGCTCCCACATCTGCTCACAGCTGGATAGTACTAGAACTCTCACCAACCTCATAGGTACTCTGAGGATCACCTGTATCTATAGGATCCTTCCCCCGATCACAGGAAAAAGCTACTAGCATCTGTTGTGCACCTGTATCCTGACCATCCACGGTAGCCTGCGGTAATCCCGCTCCCGTATCCTATCCTGACATTGAATCCTATGTAGCAGCCCTCACATGGTCCTGATGATCTACCCTCTGTCTCTGTGCTACTGCAGGAGGAGAAGGAGGAGGAGGTGGTGCCTGTATATGTATATCTCTTGCTCGTCCTCTGAGTCTAATCACTACCCTACCTCGTGGTCTACCTCTGCATCTCCTCCCACCACCAACACCATCATCATCATCTCTCCTAGGCACTGGCTCTGTAGGGTCTATAAATCAAGGCATAGGATGCTCCATCAACCAATCCAGATACTCCTGAGTAACCCCGACATCTCTAATATGTAATCTCATATCCCAGTCCATAAAACCAAGCCGCGATATCTACTCAATAGCATCATCATATGAAGGCATGTGTCCCCAAGTAGCCCTCTCTGCACTAGAACATGCATAAACTGCAGATCCCTAAGGTATAGGCTGAATCTGCCCAAACTGCCATAGCACTCTACCTGCCAAAAATCTCTCAAGGACAGAATTGATCCTGCCAATCATCCATCGAGGAGTAAACATGTACGGTAACTCCAAGCCATCCTCTCTCTAATCCTCAACATCGACATATGGTCTCCAATAGACCTCATCCATATCATCAATCTGTCGCCACCAATACTCCAAATGTCCCAAGTGATGCTGTGTCACCATCCCAGTGTACTGCCACGCAAAAGGATACCCAAAAGGTCAGTCTCACTTAGATATTAGATGACTAACTGGTAAATGCTCCCATATCCAAAGCTGCAAAATGTGAATCCCAGCAGATAAAGTAGCTGATCTCCTATAAACCACCTCATGCAAATCATGGTATAGCTATGCAAGCACACAAGATCCCCAATCAAATCATCAAGGCTGATGCAGCAAGTCCTCGATAATCCTACCCCAACCCAATGAAAACCCGCGACCCCGAAGATCAGGTAGTAACATGCCACCAATAATAGCACCTAACATCACTGGTAAAATAGGAAATGAAGCAAACTGAGGCCATAGGATGCAATCATCACCAATAGAAGGATATTTGAATACTCATCGACAATAGGTCCCATCATACACTGCATCATAATATGCTATCTCCCCATGTGTCGGGATCTACAGCAACCTATACACATCCTCAAGAGTGATGGTCATCTCTCCCTGTGGCAGCCAAAAAGTGTTTGTCTCAGAGTGCCAACGCTCTGCGATAGCAGTAATCAAACCTTAGTTCATTTGGAACCGAGGAAGCTCTAATACACATAACAAACCACAGTGCCTAATCAATCATCTCTCGATGTCAGTCAACTACTCTCTAAGCTCCATCACCCAATGTGGTACGGTCTGAAGGTACAAAATAGGGACATCCTCCTTTTTAATCAAAACAATGGAATCACATGAGTAACCTAATGTTAGGAAATCAAACAATCAATCACAGTCATCAATTTAAATATACCTATCAGACCTACCAATCCTAACTCTAAGCATTGAGGAAGGATGATCCTAGTTTTATGTCTCTAAGCATTTGAGAATAAAATGAATGGACGATTAGACCCATGACCTATCATTCGTGATGAAGATTGATTTACCTTATCCTTCGATATTATAGTTACCAATGTCCTAATTCATTGTTGAAATCAAACAAGGGGAACACCCTAACTGAACATTCGATCAAATTCATTGAAGTGATCCATATCAATCAGGTTGACGCAATCGAGCAATCAGACGTCATAACAAAGTCTCAAGCAACGTAAATATTTTTCACTTACGCGACTTTTCATTCAAGCATAATTTCTTTTACCAGAGGTGACATCTAATTTGTCATACGGGTGATTTTAATCATCTGCGTGACTTCATTTGACAAATGCGATATAAGATGTACCCAAGGCGACATTTTATTATCTAGGGTTTTTCACGTGACAAACAATTAAAATGTTTAAACCCTAAGCGATACCAAATTTTCCGCACGCGATAAAAGATTTTCTATAAGCGTAAACAGAGAAACAGGAGGCGATACTAAATTTTCAAGAAGCAACATTTAATTTTTTTAGGCGTGACTAAATTGCATGGAGGCGACATTTCTTTTCTAAAATGCAGAATTAAAATTTTAAAATGCATTAAATGAAGTCATAAATGCAGTTCTAGAAATAGGAGAAAAATTTGAATGACATACTGGAGGACCATAGTTCGCTCTTTGACCAAACCGGCACACTCTCTCAAACCGATGCTCACGATGTGGGACCACCATTGTGTAAAAAGGGCTAAAATCAGAGCTAAAAATCTCAAAAGGGAAAGGTGAAAATGAATAGTAAAATGAGGGGTTTTACCCTATTTAAGGTGAAATTGGCCCTAATAAAGACTTAAAAATGCACTTTGGACCTATTATATGACATCTTCATTAGCCGGGGCATAAATCAAACTTGCTTATTTCTTTATAACGGTATTAGAAATCAAAACATATTCCAATCAATCAAAATCTTTCAAATCAAGAAATCAATATGTTTTATTTCTGAGGGGGCATTAGCAGAGTATCAAATTGGCATCACATCAAAAACATTTATCAGTGGGGCATATCATATCAAGTTATTATATCATATCAGTTTCATATCAAGAGGCAAATCAGTATCAGATTAGTTTACCATATCATATCAAACCTATCAACATATCAGCAATCAATAAACCCAAGACCTTTATCAGTAAACCTAGGACCTATCATCAAACCAGGACCCATATCATATCAGAGGCATCAGAATCATATTAGCACCATCATCAGGAAGTACATCAATCAGAACGATTAGAGGCATATCAGAACCAGGACCTAAATCAGATCATCATACTAAGGGAATCTTTGAATCGGTGTTCTTCACAAATCGATCCAAAGAGGGGCATTTGTAGACATGAAAAATTGGCAAAAGGCTTAAATCAATCAAAAGGTGCATCAAATCATCAAAATAGCACGAAAAATCAATAAATGGAACAAAGGCAATTCAAATCAAAGGAAAATTCAATTAAATGATTAAATAAAGCTTGAAAAGGGGAAAAACACTATGAAATTGATTAAATTCAATTAATGACATAGTTGTTGAAATGAAAAATCAAAATGAACATCTTACCCTTCATGGCTAAATTTAATTACTTTAATTAATTAATAAATACTAATTTCCCTCAACAAAGCAAAAAGGAGACAAAATGGACACAAATCACTCACTTTTGTTGAAATGGTCCAACCTTTTGAAACCATTTAAATGATTGTCCCCTCCTTGTCCCCCCATTTATGGACAAAGCAAAGCCAATTGACCTTACCCAAGCATGACCATGGTTATCTCACTCTACCCCCTACCCTTGGGAAAATCTTATATATTGAAGGCATTTAGAAGCATAATTCATCCACTCCATATCTTTGAATTGTAGCAAAGCTCTGTCAATTTGCATCCACATCACTCACTTATCATTCTCATTGCTAATTAGCTTAAATTGCTTTGATCATAGTAGATTGTTCATCAAATAGAGCTAGAATTTGATAGAATAGATCTAAATTTGCATATCATATAGCTTAATTCTCATCTTTAGAGTGTCACTAGTGAGGATCATAGCTAAGAGCCTCATTTACCACTTTATTTTAGAGATCCATGAGATATTTAGATTAATTGTGCATTATTTAGATTAGTTTGCTTTGAATAGTGTAATTGTCTTTTAAATCTTGTTATTTCATGAAGGTGTAAATCATTCACACACACTAGGGTTCAAATTAAAAATTTGAGTTACTTGGTAATACCTTGTTAAACAGTCCTTTTGATGTTTACTGATGACACACTATAAAGATCTTTGCAAATTTTACTTAGCAAAAATAGCTCAGGTTTAATTTTCTTGAAATCACTCTGCAATGTTCTCAAATCTCTAGTGAAATGAGATTAAATTGTAACATTTGGCTTTATAGACTTCAAACGGTTGGATTAGAGCTTCATTAAATGATCTATACATTGAGTAGATGTGTACAATTGTCTCGACCTTCTTATGTCGACTCAGTTATCATGTACTCAGTCAATACTATCATTCAGTTTCAACTTGGTACATATCACATCTCGACTATCACAGGAGCTTGGTATATACTAAGTGACTCGGTCACTATGTGCTTAAATACTGATGCTCAACATCAAATGTGCAATATGACTTCTTTCTCAGATCTGTCCTAATGTATCTTAATTTATATAGATATGGACTTTAATACATCAAATGTCAGGACCTAATGTAAAATAAATCATTATAAGATTCAGTTCCTCACATACCTTTTTTGCTTAGTTTGAAGAAGTGTGATCACTTGATCCATTGGATTGGGTGACCACAAGTTCACTGGCTCCACTTCTTCTTGCTTCTTATTTCTTTTTTCATCTTTTTCATCTAGTTCCTTATTTGTTCAATAGTTTCTTCATTTTTGACTTGTTCATTACTCGGTGCATGTGCTCTGTAGTCTCTTTTTATGTGACCAATCTTATTGCATTTTTAAAATACCAGACTTCCACTCATCCAAATCTTGGATTTGCTTCTAAAATGTGTCTTCAAGTAGTTTAATCCAATATGACCATACTCACCACAATAATGACAACTATACCATGTATCGTAGTCCCAATTGTTTGTTTTACCTTTCCTAGGTGCTTGATTATGCTTATTGGATGTCCATTTAGCTTTGGATCTACACTCTTGTGCTCTATGACCATATTTGTGATAGTTAAAACAATGTCCTTGAAATCTAGGTGAGGTAGGTGGATTACTAACCTTTGACTTGCATTCATGTGCCTGATGTCCACGTTTCTTAAAATTACAAAAATTTCCATTAAAATTTTGTTTAGGATTGGCTTACCATTCTTGCTTCTGTAGATGTTCACTGCATGTCCTAGCTTTCCACAATGATGACATGTGGGTTTCTTTTTCTTTGAATTTGCATTCCTTTGTTCTCCACTCTTTGATGATTCTCCTTCTTTAGTGGATGATAGGTGCTCATCATGCCCAAGTCTAGAAGTATCACTGGATCTTCTAGGTGACCTTAACTGTTCTTCAAATTATTTCACAACTTTATTTTGCTTGCTAATCCTTTCATTGAGTTCCTTTTCAGATCTTAGTTCATTATTCAGTTGATTGTTCTCTGATCTCAGATTTGTGATTTCCATATCTTTTAAGCTCAACTCTTGATTAGCAAGTAGTAGTTGTATCACCATGTCTAATTAATTTTTTGTCAGCCTTTTCATGTCACATGTCCTTTCATCAAGTCTTATAGACATTTGTCTTTTGTCTTCTTTGGCCATTGTCTTATCTTCTTCATCTTTATTTTTCTATTCAATTACTTCTCATAATCTTACTGATTGACTTTCATGTTCTCTCTTCAAATTTATGATATATTCACTTAGTAAGTTGTTTTTCTCTAGCAGCTCTATTATAGCTTTGTCACTTTCAGTAGAATTTCCATTGTTAACTAGACCTCTAGTATCCTCTTCTTGATATTGTGCTTCATTTTGTTGAATTTCCAATTCTCTCCTACTGCTTAAGGATTTCTTCAATTCACCTCTAGATGCTTCAAGCAGGTGTAATGCAAGCTGAATGTCAATCTTATGATTATTTCTGATCTTTCCCAACTAATAGACCTCCATCTCCAAGATCTTAACTCACAAGTGATTAGACTTCTTTATGAGATTTATCTCTGATACCAATTGTTGGAAATCTAATATGGGAAGTGAGATACTGAGGGGGTAGGGGGGGTGAATCAGATATCTACTATTTATACGAATTTGACATAATTTCACTTGCATATCATAAACATGAATATTAATATTGAAATAGATCTAACAATATAATCTTCATCCATTAAATTGAAACATAAAAAAAATATTTTGGTTACCCAGAAACCCTTGAAAGGTAAAATTGGGGTGGGGATGACACCCACAAATCTTCACTACTGCAATATTAAAGTTTTCCTGCTAGGGCTACAAAGTTTGATCATAAACTGATGATCTACCCTATGAATGGTCTACCCTGTTACGAGCTTACAAACTTATTAAATCTACCTTGGTAAAAGGATTTAAACTTACAACAAAGTAAGCACTCGATTAAGAGATTTACCCTGATTCACTTGTTAAAATGTCTCAGTACCCGATCCTTCGGTTTGCACTGTAATGTTGATAATAGATCTTCTCCTTCCAATAATAGTTTGATCTCTTCAATCAAATATATCTTTGTTCTTCCCTTCAATGCTTTGATCAGTCATTTTGATTGATCTTTGTCTATACCAAAATACTTCTCTATTCTGTATATGAGACACCCTTCATTCCACATACTACATTTTAGGGTTTAAGATCTCATCTTATATAGAAAAAAAATCAATCTTCTAGATCAAGATCAACAATCTTGATTATCTACTTATATCACTTAAGCATTCCCTAAATCTGATAGGCTACATTGATTACATAGGGATTAATGATTACAAATATAAGGCATAATCACCTCTGTGATTCCCTCAACAAACATTAAATATTGTATAGATATTGGCCAAAATGGTTTACCTAAGTGTTTGTGCCATTACTAAGACATATGTCAAATCTGGTTTGCTTGACATATGAATTTTCTGACACTCAGCATTTGTTATTCTTTGTATACTAGTGCTTGGCATTAACACTTCCATACAACTTGGCATAAATTTCTTGGCTATTACTAAAGTACTCGGTGACCACTATCTTGCCCAAGAGTAACTACTGCTCGGTAACTATATAAAATACAAGTCTAGACATAACTTGATCTTAACATGATGAATCGATCACAGTGATGACTGACCAACATTTCATAGAAAATGACTAATGGAAAATAAAACTTAGGGATCAATAGATACTTCATGTTATTCATTGATGATTATTAAAGAGTGATGTGGGTTAAAGTTTTGAGAGAGAAATCAGAAGCCTTTCAAAAGTTTCAGATATTCAAGATAATGGTCAAGACAAAGTTTGGATAGAGATTGAAATGCCTAAGATCAGAAAAAGGTGGAGAATTCACATCTGGTGAGTTTTTTTCTTTTTGTGAAGAACTTTGGATAGAGAGGCTGAATTCTGCTCTATGGACCCCAAAATAGAATGGTGTTGCAGAGAAAAGGAACAAAACTATTCTAGACACAACTAGAACTATGATGATTGAAGGAAATATGATGCAGATCTACTTGAGAGAAGTGGTGAGCACTAACGTATACACTTCAAAGTGAGCACAAATAAATCAAGGAACTGATAAGACTCCTTATGAAATTTTGGTATGGTCATGTTCCTATAGTGAAGCATTTTAGAACTTTTGGAAGAAAATTTTATATTAATGGAGATGAGGATATTGGAAAGTTTGATCTTAGAAGTGATGAAGGGATATTTCTTGGATATTCTAGTAAGAGAGAAGCATTCAAATGTTAAATCCTTGGACCAAAGAATATTGTTTAAAGTAAAAATGATAGTGTGGATGAAAATGTGTAGAGATCATAAAGAGCTTGTAGGTATCACACAACTGAAGAGGATAATTAGATTGTGGAAGTGCAAAATTAGATTCAGGATTAGAATGGTCCAGTAGAACAAGTTGAACCTATGACTAATGAGGAAGAAATTGAGACCGAAGGGTCTGGTACAAAGTCTACTTTGAAGATTCCATGGTATGTAAGGATTAATCATTCTGAAGATTTTATTATTGGTGATAAGAATAAAGGTGTTTAAACTAGAGGAAGAAATGTTAGAGATGAAATATGTTTGTTATCTAAATTTGAGCCTAAATATGTAAATAAAGCATGTAATTATGAAATTCGAGTGAGAGAGATGAAATAATAGCTTCATCAGATTGAGAAGAATAAGACTTGGATTCTTTCTCTCATACCTATGAATAAGAATGTGATTAGAAATAAATGGGTATTCAAGAAAAAGTTGAATGAAGATGGAAAGGTTATTCAAAACTAAGCTAGACCAGTATGCAAAGGATACTCCCAGATGGAAGGTATTGATTTTAAAGAGAACTTTTCCCCTATAGCTAGAATTAAAGCTGTTAGATTAATTCTTGCATATGAAACTTACATAAATTTCAAGGTATATTAGATGGATGTTAAGTATGCATTCTTGAATGGTGAGTTAGAGAAATATTCTTACATTGAAAAAATTGATGGATTTCCACTAACTAATGAAGAATATATGTTTTTTAAATGACATAAAATACTAAATGGATTGAAGTGAGCTCCTAGAACCTTGCATGCCATATTGGACAAATAATTGTCTAAGATTGGATTCAGTTAGGTACTATTGATAGTAACTTGTAGTTCAAAATAGTTGATGATAATATCTTGATTGCTCAAGTCTTTGTTTATGATATCATATTTGGTGCTGATGAGGAATTGAGTAGAGATTTTTCTGATGAAATACAAAAGGAATTTGAGATGTCTATGATAGGTGATATGAAATTCTTTCTTGGATTGAAAAGTACATAGTTGGATAAAGGAATTTTCATTATAGAGTCCAATTATGTCAGATAATTGTTGAAGAAATTTGGTATGGAAGATTTAAAGCTGGTTGGAACTCCTATGGTTATTGGTTGCAAATTGACTAAAGATGATGAATCCCCTTGTGCAAATAAACAAGATACAAATCAGTGATCGGTGGATTTCTATACTTAATTTGAACTAGACCTAATATAATGAATTATGTTTGTATTGTGGCAAGATTTCAAGCAAATATGAAAGAATCACATGTTGTTGTTGCTAAAAGAATATTCAGATACTTGAAGGGAATAATGGACTATGGCTTATGGTATGGTAAGGATAATGATTTCATGCTTTGTGCATATTAAAATGTTGATTCGGAAGGTAATGTGGATGATAGGAAAAGTACAAGTGGTAGTGAATCTCCTTAGGTAAGAGACTAATCTCTCAGGCTAGTAAGAAACAACATTGTATTTCCCAACTTGCTACTAAAGCTGAGTATGTTTTTGTTGGTAGAAATTGCACTCAACTTATTTGGATGAAGAAAATGTTGTAGGATTTAAGGATAAACATTGATAAACCATTATTATTTACTGTGATAAATCAAGTGCTATTAATATTTCAAATAACCTGTCAACAATCAAAGACAAAGCATATTTCTATTAGATATCATTTCTTTAGGGATAAAGTCATTGAAAATGAAGTTATATTGGAGTATGTATCTACTAAGGAACAAATTGTTGATATATTTACAGCCTTTAACAAAGGATACATTTGAGTATCTCATAGATAAGCTTAGGTTTATATCCCCTCTTGATAAGATCTAATGATGCTAGGGACAAAATTAGTCTAAAACATTATCATAACATCATTCTATGGATTTATGAGTTGGGGAATACTCCTTAGGGGGATAAATCTTATAGATCTTGTGGATCGGCATTGAAAATTTTCACATTAGCTTTTTGAGGCAAGTTCAATTCTTTTGATGTCTTTGGCCCTTTTCTATTGATGTCAATGGGGGAGAGATTGTGTGAAAAACAAGATAATCAAGAAAGATTGTGTTTGGGAGCTTGTGTTGAGAGTTTTGAAGCTAGATATTCAGAGTGATTAGGTGGATATATTATCTCTTGATGTCTTTGTGCATTGATCAATTTTTCACTTTATATGTTTCAATCAATGCCAAAGGGGGATATTGTTGGAAGATTATTGAGCATGTTAGAGATTTTTTTATCAAACCTTGACTATGCGTGCTAAAATTAGTGTTTTGTCATTGATGTCAACATACTATTATTGTTGTAGACAATGTGTCTAGTTTGTTCAATGAAGATGATTTCAATGGTTTAGTTGATATGTTGAATATATTTTTCTACAATTCTAAATGTTATTTCAGATATGTCTGTAGTTGATTCTGGTCAACTTAGAGAGGTTCACATGATAGTTTGCGTGAGTTATGATTGATTTATTAGTTGCTTGTATTTCAGTGTTTCAGTTGTTTAGGATGTGTCAGAGGTTGAGTTTCTACTTTGGTATGGATTAGATTTATTTATTTAGATGGTGTGAAGCTAGTGGTAAATTTGGGGCTTATTCTTGTTTCCTCAATTGGCATCGTTCATGATTCAGAGTTCAACAAGTTATCTTTTTAGTGAGACAAAATTCGGTGTTTAGTATTGTTTTTGATTAAGGTAAAAGAAAGTTTTACATGGACCCAAAACCAGAGTACAAAATAGCATAAAGATAGAGCATTAAAGTTAACAAAAAGAAACACCTATTGGAAAATAAAAGCAAGGACCAACAACCAAATAGTTCAACAGTAGATACTAAAAGAAAAAACAAACTACAAAACAACTACCAGAAAGAACTAGCTAATTATCTATTATCATTTCTTCAACCTTCTTCTAGAGGTCTTCCATCTTCTACATAGTATCTTGCAGCTCCTTCAGTTCTTTCAATTTTTTGGGGACTTTCCTCTAGATGCACCCTCTAGTTCTCATCCCCGGCCTAGTATTGCTAGCTTCCTCATCGATGGTGATTGTGGTTCTTTCCAGTAGGTTCCTTTCTAGATAGTTATGAAACATATTCATATTCATAATGGTCACCTTCAGACCCTCGTTGCTGTGGCTCAGAACACCTTTTATCATTCTGTCATGGTTGCTAATTTTGGATTCTAATTCTTTCATCTTGTCTTTAACTATCTTGCTCATCTCAGCAGTGCCATCCTCATTTTTATTTTTATTTTTTGCCTTATTAGTAGTCATGTTTTTCATAGTTTTTTCCATTTCCTGGATCTAGATTTTCATTTCCTGCATTTCCTTTTTCCAATCCATGTTCTTATCCTGATTCTCAACATTATTCTTCTCCTCCTGCAAAGAAGCTTCCCTCAAGAGGATAATAGGTTCCTCTTTGTTGTTGTTGTTCTCCAGCATGGTCGTCTTATCCATACCTTCTTATTTTTTGAGATGTCCTCATCAGTATCAATTAAAGAAGGGGTTTTACCAGTCTCTTTACCTTCATTCTCTTGTCCAGCTATAATTCCCATAGAAAACCCTTCATCATCATTACCTTCCTCCTCTCTGATTTTACCGTCCCCTGTATCTGGTTTAACATTGATCATTTTTTCTTCCACAGGGGCATCCTGAGAAGTAATTTCAGCCTCCATAGATGACATCTTAGTACCATCATCCTCTTTCTCAGCACCCCCATTATAATCAGGGGAATCTTTCATTGCTTCTTCAGAAGAATTTTCCTGGGTCTCTTCCTCTTCCTCTTCACTTCCTCATTTTCTTCTCCATCTTCTTAGCTATTCTCCTCTTTATCATCATTCCCCTCTGCTAGCCAATCATTCATATCATCTTCTTGATATTTTTTGTTCGCTTCCTCTTTCTCATTGTTTATCTCTTCTTCAATGGACTCCTCCTCATTGTCTTCCTCAACGAATTCTTCCCCCCTAGTTTGAGGCTTTTTCTCTAACTCCTCAATGCTGATATCTTTGCCACCAGTATCAACAAGAGCTTTTCCCTTATTATTCTTTCTCTTCTTACTAGTCTCAGCTTTTGTCTCCCCCTCAATCTTCTCCTTTCTTTTACCAGTGATCCTTTTAGGGATAGGGTCCAGAGTGTTGTCCCTGATGTGGTCAGAAATAAGAAGGATCAAGCCCTCATGCAGCACAGGGTTACTAGCCTTTTTCCTGTGTCCCGTAATGCTGATGTTTAATGAACTCAAAAGATAGTAAGGGAAAGAAATCCTCCTTTTATGCCTGAAGTGGTTAGCAAACACAAAATGGAAGTTGTAAATTTTGGAATACCGCCTAATCAGCGTAAAATATTCTATCATGGCCTTCAAAATTTTGGCCCAGAATTCATCAATATTGGTAATATCCACATAGTCACCATTCCCCTTAGTCATAAGGGCTTTCTCATCATCATTTTTAGGGAAAATAGTAAAAGCTTCAGTTCCTAGCCTATGATTTCCTCTATGGAAATGGGTTCCTTCCAAAGGTAAACCGGTAATATTAGCTAAGCTAGAAATAGTAAGAGTGAAGGACTTGCCCCATAGATGAACCTTACCATTAGCCCAACCATCCATGAACAAAGAAGTGATCTATTTTTGGTGCCCGTGAATCTTCTTCATGAATTGTGTAACCGCCCCTTTCTTCAGTTTCTTCCAAAATTTTCTATCTTGTCTCCATTTGTCACAGTCGGAAGGTTCCTCCCTCTTCAAACCCCTGCCCATTTTTTGCTAGATTTTCATATGCTGGTTTGGCTCCTTACTAGTGATTTCCACCTTACTTCTCTTGTTAACTTTTCTTTTTTGGTTATCGATATTAACCCTTTGTCCGTGCTTTATTAACTACAGAGTAATGATCCCAAGATTCACCTTACATGCAAACCTTCTTGGTAAATGATTTGTCCTTGTCATCATTATGTTAAGTGATTTTTCCTTCATAGTGAGTAATCATGTCATAGTTGATTAGACTTGTAATCTCAAACTTAAGATTCACTTCCCCTCTCCACTTTTGGTTGACGTCACTCAAGGTACCGTCATTTGCCAGGCTGTCCGCCAGTTTGTTGCCTTCACGATAAATGTGAGTGACGTGGATTTCTTCAAAGGAATTCATAATAATTTTAATTTTGTTAATGATGTGTTCTATAGTCCATGAGCTCTCAGACTTCCCTTTTATAGCATTGATTATATTTAGGGAATCCCCTTCCAGCCATAATTTCATGCAGCCCAAATCTTTCGACATCATAACTAGGTAAAGAGTAGCTTCAGCCTCTGCCACATGGTTCATTTGGATTCCTAGCGGGACATCAATTGCTCCTAAACAGTTTCCAACAGTATCTCTTATAAGCCTTCCACCTCCAGCCCTTCTAGGATTTCCCTTAGCCGAACCATCAAAGTTCCCTTTAAGCCATCCAAAGGGAGGAGCTATCCACATAACATTATCTCTGGGATTTTGAATCTGGCTCTTTTTTTAGTCTCTCCCATGAGATAATATTGTCCTTCTTGGGTTGAGTATCCCATTAACTACTGCCTTTCCTTCCCATACTTCTATAATTCTCTATTATACTTCTAGTTACAGAATTTGCAACCAAAGAAGGAGGGGCCTTTTTCTCTCTAAAGATTCTATTATTCCTCTCCTTCCAGATAAGCCAAGTAAAGTGGGGAAAGATAATTTTCCATATATCCCTAGCATTTTTGTCATAGAAAGGACTTTGCCACTGCTAGAAAAACTCCTAGATAGAGTTAGGTTTCACCCAATTGAGCTCAAGGGAAGAAATAGTAGTGTCCCACACCTCTCTAGTGAAAGAGCAGTGTATCATAAGATGATTGCAATTCTCAGCTTCTTGACAACACAAGGCGCATCTATTAGGTTAATTTTAGGGGTAAGGCCCTTATTCCATACCTGCACCCACAAAGGCTAAGCCTCATTAGGGAGGAGAAGTGTCGAAGCAGAAGCAATCGAGAACTTTCCAGAGGTAGCCGAACCCCCGATAAGTTTATCATCCTCATTTTCTCTGATAAACCAATTGTTTAATTATTTATTCACTTCTTTAAATTTGATATCCTTCAACCCAAGGTCTATCCACTCTTCATTTTTCCAATAATCACTCAAAAATTCACCTATAGTATCTTTAAAATCCTGGACAACATTCCCCCATTCTTCATTCTCTATAAGAGGCTTCTTCGACATCCATTTATCATTCCAAAACTAAATTTTTCTGCCATTTCCCAACTTCCAAATAGCACCTTTGCTTATAAGATTTTTGCCTTTACTTATACTATTCCAAACAAAAGATCCCTGCATATCATTTTGAGATTGGAGCATTCCTTCAAGATTATTGAGATGATATTTCCTTTTCATTATCATATTCCATTCTTTCTCATCTTCAAAGATTCTCCATCATTGCTTTGCTAGGAGAGCTTTATTAGTATTATTTATGCTCCTTATTCCCAGACCCCCAATCTTTTTGGGTTAACAAATCTTCTCCCAGGCCACCAGCCTGAGTCTCTTTTTCTCTTCCACTCCTATCCAAAGGAACCTTTTTTGGATCTTCTCTATTAAATCAAAAAAAAATTGAGGTATTTTGAATAGGCTAAGGGCATCGACCAACAGGTTTTGCAGAGTTGCCTTCAGGAGTTGAACTTTCCCAGCTTGACTTAGAATTGCCCCTTTCCATCCTGTGAATTTTGAATGAAATCTGTCAAGGATTTCATTCTAGAAATTAGCCTCCAGTTTCAAGCACAATGATAAACCAAGATAAGTGGTCAGGATGTTTCCCATCTTGCAACCAAGAATAGTAGAGATTTTATTCATTCTAGCTTAAGGAGTATTGAAGAAAAATAGGGCACTCTTCTCCCAATTTATGAGTTGACCTATAGCATTAGCATACACATTTAACACCTTTTTCATATTCCTAGCCTCTTTAATAGTAGATTCTCCCATCAGAATCATATCATCTACAAATTGTTCATGAGAACAGACAATTCCTCCTGAGGAAGGTTGTAAACCCGAAATTAAACCTTGAGAAACTTGAAGGGATATGAATCTCCCAAGACTTTTTGCCATGATAGCAAAAAGGATAGGAGATATAGGATCTCCTTGACGTAACCCTCTGGAAGGTCTGAAGAAAGGAGAGGATCCCCCATTCACTATTATCGAGGAAGAAACTGTATTAACAAGTTGCATAATAAATTTGATCACTCCGTCATCAAAACCAAACGCCTGAAGAATTTTTGAAAGAAACTCCCAATCAACTCTATCATAGGCTTTTGATAGATCAAGTTTCATAAGGAACCCCTATTTCCTTAATATTTCCAATGAGTGAATGTTATCATGAACAACCATAATCAAATCCAAGATTTGTCACCCCAGGACAAACCCATTTTGTTTGTGGGAAATGAGACGAGGGAGAATCTTGAGAATCCTTATAGTTAGAACCTTAGACATGATCTTATACAAAGAGTTACAAAGACTAATAGGCCTAAAGATGTCAGCCGTATTATCTCCCAGTCTTTTGGGTATTAGAGCTATGAAGGTGGAGTTGAGCTCTTTAAGCATAGCTTTAGAGCCATAGAATTCTTTCACAACACCACAAATATCTTTACCAATAATTTCCCAATAGTATTGAAAGAAAAACATTTGAAAGCCATCCAGCCTAGGGGATTTTTCACCTTCAAAAGACTGGATAGCCTTTATAATTTCCTCCTCCATAGGAATAGACTTAAGAAAGAGATTGTCCTCAGCCTCCAATAATGTTGGAATAGAGCTCAGCAAAAAATTTTGATCATCATGATTGAGACCTTGATCTCTAGAAAGGATCGAAGTAAAGTGGCCCATCATATCTTTCCTTATCTCTTTCTCTTTATTAAGAGTGCCCGTGTTGGTGATCAAAGTGTTGATTCTCTTCATAGCCATGTGTTTCATTGCTAATAAGTATAAAAATATGGTATTTCTGTCACCCGCTTTCAACCAAAGAGACCTTGATCTCTGTCTCCAAAATGTTTCCTCTTTAGATATGATATTATGGTAATCAGAAAGGATAATATTTTCTTCTTTCCTAATATATTTAGTCAACCCTATACTCTAGATCTTATCTTGAATTTCTTTAAGGTCTATTTGAATTTTGCTTTTAGTTTGGAAGATATCTCCAAAGACATCCTTGTTTCATTGTCTTGCTTTAGATTTGATATTTGCCATTTTTTTAGCCACTTGGAACATAGGTTTTCCTTCCACTTTTATACTCCACCATTCCTTTATTTTATTTTTGAAATCTGGGTGAGTCATCCACATTTTTTCCAATCTGAAAGGAGTATTTCCTTTTCCTCTGAAGGAATTAGCAATAAAGGAAATAGGGTAGTGATCGGAACCTATGCGGTTAAGAGCAGAAAGGGAGCAAGAAAAATTAGCAATCCAACCATGAGAGATGAGGACTCTATCAAGCTTGACCTAAATGAGATCATCTCCCACTCTTCTATTGGTCCATGTATAATCAATTCCTTCAAGGTCAACATCCAGCAGACTTTCATTAGTTATGAAATCCATAAGATCCACCCTGCTTTCCACTTGGGTATTATTCCCTCCTTTCTTTTCAGCTTCTTTCAGGGGCATATTGAAGTCTCCTATCATCATCTAGTTATCATCTTGGTGATCCTTTCTGATGTCATGAAGCCTTTTCCAAAGATCAAAATGACTAGTTTTAGTATTTGGGGCATACACATTAATCAGAGTCCAGGAGAAATTATCCTTGATACTGCTAACTTTAACTACCAGTAAGTTCTTATCTTCTTTCAATAGATTACAGGTGAAGATTTTAGTATTCCAGAAGATATCCAATCCTCTAGAAGCCCCTTTAGAATCACTACTAAACTTATCCCCATTCTTCAGCAAATTGATTTTAACAATCTTATCTCTAACCATTTTAGTTTCTTGAATAAGTAAAATATCCATCTTAGAATCTCTAACTAAGTTCCTAATTACATCTTGTTTATGAGGACTATTGAGACCTCTAATATTCCAAGATAAAATCTTTGTTAAAATTTTGGAGGATAGACTTGATCGATGGTGAGTTGTCTACCATCCGCTATGTTCTGTTTTGCTTCCTGTTCTCTCTGTTCTTTCTCAGAAGCTCTACCCCTTTCTCTTTTAGGTGTTCCAGTATCCACCTTTTGCTATTGTCCTCTGGTCTTAACTCCTCCAACTTTGATTTGGCCCCCTTTTTTTTTTTGATTTAGATGCCGAGCCTCCTCGTGTTGCCTTAGTACTATTTCTTCCTATTGCAGGGGTCTGATCCTTCAAGTTTTCTCTTCTAGGCTAGGAACCTAAGCCTTTACCTGTAGGACATCTATTTTTTTTTTTTTCACACTGATCCAAGGAATTTTGTTCTCTACTTCCACTATTTCAGAGTCATCATACTATTCATTTGATCTTTCATTCTTTAAATCAAGTTCTAACAAATTAGCATTCGATGCTTCACTACTGATTTGTTCTAGAACATACTAGGTTTCATAAACCTTTTGCGGGCTTTGGTAAATCTCCCTCCCCTTTGAAATATTTAGGCTATCTTTGACCCTTGATGCCAGTAGTGGATTAGAATCTAAAGAGGTATCACAAGTTTCCTCCGATGAGGTTACCAATCTAGAATTATCCTGCATTTTATTTTCATCAATAGGGGAAGCCGCTTCCTTAGGCCCTTCTGTTTCTTTTGATTCCCTTTGTTAGTGAGTCACTGCTCCTCTATGTTTGAGTTTGAGATCTTATTAACAGGGTGATTTTGCATCTCTCCTTTTTGTTTCCTCCATTCCCACTTTTTTGACATTTTATACTCTTGGTCTTTCTTATCTGTAGCTATCTTCAAGGGACAAAGTTTTGCCCAATGACTAGCTTTTCTACAAGTTAAGTAAACGAAAGGGGTAGATTCATATTCTATTTCTTGGGTCCATTTACCCACTTTTGAATTTAGATTAATGACTTGAGGAAGGTCAGTATCATGCTAGATATTGACACAAATCATCACAAACACTTGTCTAGTTCGGGCTACAGTCATCAGATCTATAGTCAGTAGTTCACCAAAAGATCCAGCTATCACCACCAAGATATCCTCATGCCAATACTCAAGAGGGAGACCCGAAAGTCTAACCCAGACAAGAGCAGCAACAAAGAAAATATCATTATAGTCCAAATTTGTTGTCCATTTCTGCAAAGACAAAGAAGATTTTCCCCACATCCATGGACCTTCTGTCAGCACTTTTGAAAGATCCTCCCCATTAGAGAATAAAAAGGAGAAAAAACCTTTCGGCATAGCCGCAACATCCACCTGCCATTTGAGCTTCCACTTCTGAAGGGTAAAAGCCCTCACCAGATCTATATTTATCCTAGGACCTGTAAACTTACCTATCAGAGTTGAGGCCATTCTAGAAATAGTATGATCTATGATTTGATCAAGAATATTCAAACCTATCACCCCTTTATTTAGTTTTGACGCTATATCAATCTTAGGGAAAGAAGATTTTCCAGTCGGTTTTATCCCAAAAAGACTACTCCATTTCCCCTTACCTCGTAATGAGTTTCCCCCATGTGAGAGATCTTCTGGCTATTTTTTTGACCCTTTTCTTTTCTCATAAGGACCAGCTTTATCCCCTTTTTCTTCCTCTTGTCCCAAGATAGGACCGCTATCCTTTCTCAGATTGGTTACGCTAGACCCACCAGCTCTTTCCCCATTGTCTGGCACATGGATTTTAGTTTTTTCTTCTGTTGCATTTTGAGTGACCTCCACATTTCCTAGTATAGGTTCAGAATCTGTAGCCCAACCAAGAGCATCCTACTTCCCCTCTTGCTAAAAATTCAATTTTTTTTCTCCCACTCCTCCTCCTGCTCGCTCCCTCTCCATAACGCATAATGGTGTTCCGGTGTTCAATATTGTTGATGATAGTATAGAGATGAGTTTAATTTTGAGGTTGAG
>BSBK01004907.1:315000-364162 GCA_027943335.1 Chamaecyparis obtusa | reverse complement strand
AAAATGTTAATTACTTAGGGGAAGTTTAGGAGTGTCATGATGACATTTAATTTCAACTGAATTGGATATGCAATACGCTACATAATTTAGTGAAGAATTGAATACTTCACGATGTGTTGTATAGATGAATGAATATGACATGCTGATAATGTTTAATTGCAATCGAATTATAAATGTATGCGATGTTTATGTTTGAATTTAATTGAATTAAGTATTATGTTGTGGATAATCAATTGTCATGTAATTTATGAATTGTCAGATGAATTACTTGATTACTAATGCTATGTATTTACATGTTCATTTTTAATTTCCTTGGACTACTGATATTGGAATTGAGTGTGCAGGGAGATAGGCCATGGAAATTCGGGGAATCATCACAGAGACTATTGTGAATATCTGTTGAGCCAAGGTTGCTTCTAGTGAGAAGCCAATAACCTCGTTGTGATGTATTTATTTTGTAAAGTGTGATGCATGAATGTTTTTGATTTATATGTATTTGTGAATGTTATTTTTGATGAGAGAGCCCAAGTGGATATGTACATGGCATGTGAAGTGTCTTTTTGTATTGTGTCACTTGAAACATGTGTGTACATGATGAAGGGTGCTCCCCTTAATACCACAAACACATAACATAAATAGAGAAACAACGACAATATGCAAGAATAGAAAATTGGCTTCTTATTATCTCCACAAATGTGGAATTACAAACTTTCAGAATTACAATATGCAAAGCCACATGGGCATTCCCTTACAATATTCTGTAGGACAAAGCCTCGAGCTATTACCCAGATCTACTACCCAGAACTATTCTGAACTGCCTAAGACAATAATACAGCCTTCCTTATATAGGCAATTATCCACCGCCTGGGAAGGTTCCAGAATTTTAGCCAATAAGGCCGACCAAACTTAGAATTATTTTATTTTACATTTTATTACATCATAGTCGGCTCAAGATAACCTTTGAAACCCGAACAGAAATTTTGAAGAAAATTATTTTTCGCCATTTCAGGTGGCCCAACTTCCGAAGACCATAAGTCATCACCAGTTGACCCGCTCGGCTATTATAACCCCATTTCAGAAACACCACGAAGCGCTCTACAGGCTTGACCAACGCAAGCGCCCATCACCCAAATTTTTGACCTCATCCGGGGCCTCTAAAGCCTTCAAAACTGAGTTCAAAGTTTCTGTACCCTGCTGCCAATACCAAAAATCTTCAATATCTTCCAATATACACTTGATCTGGCAATGAAACTTTACTGGCAGACTTATATGACCAAAATGAACCTCCAAGAAAGGAATAAGATCATTCTGAGCACATACGAAAATTACCAAAAAAATAGTAACTTTCCATAAATAGCAGCTCTGCACAAAATAGCCCTTATTGAAAATAAAAATAAAAATTTTTTATTTTTTTTTGGGTGATGCAAGATTGCTCTTACACCCAGGATGCTCCTGCATCAGACACCCGGGGTAATTTGAGAAGTGACCCTGTCACGACTCAGGTGTGCAGAGGAAAACCAAGATGGCTAACCTCCTCCTTTGTCAGCCATGATGAATCTTCAACAGGTCGTCCTTTCCACTTGACCAGATATTCTTCATATGTCCTATTCCTTGTGCTTCTGCCAACACGACTGTCCAGTATATCTTCGATCTCCTTAGTGTCTGAACTAGTTGCTGGAATACTCCACTGTGCTGCTGTGATCTCATCTTCAACACCTCCTTCATGATACTCTGTCAGATCTGAAATGTTAAACACTGGTGAAATATTTAGCTCAGTAGGCAATTCTACCTCATATGCGTTTCCTGAATCATGTTTCTTCAGTATCTTACATGGTCCAAACTTCTTCATTTTCAACTTGTTATATGTACCAACTGGAAACCGCTCCTTCCGCAAATGAACCATGACTTCGTCACCAACTTGAAATTCTTTATACCTCCTTTTCTCATCTGCCTTAGCCTTATACTGTGCGTTCATCTTGGTAATATGCTTCCTCACCTCTTCATAGATGTTCTTCAAGTGTTCTGCAAAATCTTCAGCTTCAGCACTACTTATTTCTCCTTTATCTATTTTCCTCAATTTAGATGCATTTCTTGGACTACTTCCATATACAATCTGGAATGGTGATTTACCAGTGCTCTTGTTGACAGAATTATTGTATGCAAATTCTACCTATGGTAAAATCAAATCCCATCCTATTGGCTTATCTCCAACCAAACATCTCAGCAAATTTCCCAAACTCCTATTCACCACCTCTGTCTGTCCATCAGTCTGTGGATGATGTGATGAACTGAACTTCAAATCTATCTTCAACTTCTTCCACAATGTACGCCAGAAATATCCAACAAACTTAGTGTCCCGATCTGAAACTATGGTCTTTGGCAAACCATGAAGTCTCACTACTTCTCTGAAAAACAATCCTGCTACATGAACAGCATCATTAGTCTTCTTGCAGGGAATGAAATGTGCCATCTTTGAAAATCTGTCAACCACTACAAAAATTGAATCATGTCCCCGCTGAGTCCTCGGTAAACCAAGAACAAAGTCCATGCTGATATCCTCCCAAGGCTTCTCTGGTACAGGTAATGGCTGATACAACCCTATATTCTGCGTCACTCCTTTCGCCATCTGACATACTCTACAACTCTGTACAAACTTCTTCACATCTTGCTACAATTGTGGCTAATAATAATTCTCACTAACCAAACCAAAGGTTTTATCACGACCAAAATGTCCAGCCAATCCTCCGCTATGCTTCTCCTTGATGAGATTCTCCCTCATAGAACTTCGTGGAATGCACAACTGACTCCCTCTGAATAGCATATCATCCTGGATGATGAAATCCAACCATTTCGTCCTGTCTAGAGTAACAGGTTCTGTACAAGCTTTCCAAACTTCACCAAAATCAGGATCCTCTGGATACAAATTCTTGAGTTCCTTGAACCCAACCACTTCAATCTGCATTTCTGTCAGCAATAGTTTCCTTCTGCTAAGAGCATCTGCAACCCTATTAGACTTTCCACTTCTGTATTTTAAAACAAATGTATAACTCTGCAAAAACTCAACCTATTTCAAATGCCTTTGATTCAATTTTCCTTGACTATTCAAATATTGCAAAGCTTGATGATCAGTATACAAAATAAACTCCTTAGGAAGCAGATAGTGTCTCCACTTCTTTAATGCCTGAACTATAGCATAAAATTCCTGATCATAAACAGAATATTTCCTCTTGGCATCATTTAACTTCTCGCTGAAATAAGCAACAGGTTTACCTTCTTGGCTCATAACAGCTCCTATTGCAGTACCACTAGCATCACAATCTACTTGAAACACCTTATTAAAATTTGGAAGTGCTAAAACAGGTTGTTCTGTAACTTTTTGTTTCAACAATTGAAAACTCTTTTCTGACCCATTAGTCCACTTAAACTCTTTTCTATCCCCTCTCATTGTTTCAGTCAAGGGTCCACAAATACTGCTAAAATTTTTGATAAACTTTCTATAAAAGCTAGCTAGACCATGAAAAGATCTTACCTCAGTAGCACTCCTTGGAGTAGGCCATTCAAGGATAGCTTGTACCTTCTCTGGGTCCATTTTTAGACCTTCTGCTGAAACTACAAATCCCAAATACACTAACTCTTTCTTCACAAAATTGCACTTCTTCAAATTAATCAACAATTTCTCTTCTCTCAACTTCTCAAATACCATACGAATATGCATCATATGCTCATCCAATGTCTTACTAAAGATCAAAATATCATCTAGGTAAACAATGACAAACTTACCCAGAAATTCTTTCAGAACCTCGTTCATGAGCCGCATGAAAGTGCTCGGTGCATTGGTTAGCCCAAAAGGCATGACTAACCACTCATACAGTCCTTCCTTTGTCTTGAAGGCAGTCTTCCATTCATCTCCTTCTCTGATCCAAATCTGATGATATCCACTCTTCAGATCTATCTTTGAGAAATACACAGCTCCACTCAAACAGTCCATAATATCATCCATTCGTGGTAATGGAAACCTGTACTTGATTGTGATCTTGTTTATTGCCCTAGAATCTGTACACATCCTCCACTCTCCATTCTGCTTTGGTGCTAATACCGCTGGTACAGCATAAGGACTCAGACTCTCACGGATCAATCCTTTCTGTAACAGTTCATGTACTTGTCTGTTCAACTCCTCACTTTCTGCAGGTGTCATTCTGTGTGCTGCCTTATTCGGCAAACTCACTCCTGGGATCAAGTCCATCTGATGACTGATCTTCCTGACTGGTGGTAATCCATCAGGCACGTTATCGGATACAATATCCTGAAACTCATTCAACAAATCTGCAACTTCTACAGGAACATCTTCTACTTCCTCTTTACCAGCTTTTGGAATTAAAGCAAAACATACATGCTCATGCCTCATACCATCTAGGAAATTTCTTCCATCAACAAAAGTTATCCTTGCATTACCACATACCTTTTCTTCAGTCTCCTTCAATGGCTTTAGCTTATGCCGCACTCCATCCTTTGTCAGGGAATAGGTATTCGCACGGCCATCGTGTACAGCACATCTGTCAAACTGCCATGGTCTACCCAACAACATATGACATGCATCCATAGATATGATATCACACAATACCTCATCTTGGTATCCGCCAATCTTGAACTTCACCAGGCATTGTTCATTGACCATGACCTTGTGGTCATCCTATACCCAGGCAATCCGATATGGATGTGGGTGTTTCTGTCTCTTGAGCTTCAACTTTGTCACCATCTCTTCTGACACCAAATTGTCAGTGCTTCCACTATCAATGATCACATCACAACATTTACCTTCACACTTGCACCTGGTGCGAAACAGGCTCCTCCTTTGCTCAGGTTCATTCTCACCACTCAACAGGACTCTTCTATTAATCAACGTTTCTCCTCTTTCAGCATCTTCAGAATTTGATGATCTGGCATCTTCATCTACATGTGCAACTCTGGCCTGGCCTTCATTTCTCCTGTCTATTCTGCCTTGGTGCTGAGGACATTCAAATGCCCTATGACCTTCTTCTCCACAGTGAAAACATGTTCCACGGAAGCCACCTCTTCCAAATCCTTGTCCTCTTCCTCTTCCTCTCTGATCTCTATTATTCTAATCCTGGAAGTGATTGAAATTATTTTCTCGCTGATTTTGACTGCTACTGGCCTCATCCTTCTTTTTCGGATCTTCATTTCGGCCACCATATGACCGTCCACCAGATCGTCCACCGCGACCTCTTCCGTTTTGTCTGCTCTCAAACTTCTTGTTCAGCTTTTCCTCTACTTTTAGGGCAAACTGGTATGCCTCTTCAATACTGTTCATTCGAACTAGATTCAGCTCCTCCTAAATGCTTGGCCTTAACCCATTAAGGTATCAGGCAACTTTCTCCTTATCAGCTTCTGCATGGCCTGTTCTGATGAGAAGTCGATAGAACTCCTCTGTATACTCCTGAACAGATCTTCCTGCTTGCTTCAAACTTTGCATTTTCTTTAGTAGGTCAAGCTCATAATCAACAGGAATGAACTGTCACTTCAATTTATCCACCATCCGATCCCATCTCGTGATTTTATCTTTCCCTCTTCTATTTCGCTCCAATTGAATTTTTTGCCACCAGATTTTCGCATGACCTTTCAGTCTGGCCTTCGCAAATTTGACCCTATCAGGATCGTTAACATCTTCGTACTCAAAATATTCCTCACATTCATTGATCCAGTCAATCAATTCCTCTGGGTTAAGATTTCTAGAAAATGTAGGAACCTCAATCTTAGGTCTTTTCCCAATCTTAGAAATGGCCCGAAAAAGTCTTTCTTCCTCCTGGTTCACAATTTCAACTTCTCCTGCTTCATATTCTTCTTTGGCTTCATCCTCACTTTCATCTCTGACATGAAGATTCATTCCTCTACGAATCTCTTCTTGTAATGCTCGCACTTGTCTCTGTAGCTCTCTAACCTCAGGTGTTACAACACCAGCTCTTCCGCCACGTTCCCTTCGTGGAGGCATTTTCGCGATGTGCGCTGAAACCCTAGCCACGGTCCTGGTGCAAACTGCCTCACAGTCGGTGATCTGTTTACACACTCAAGAACTCCTGCTCTGATACCACTTGATGAAGGGTGCTCCCCTTAATACCACAAACACATAACATAAATAGAGAAACAACAACAATATGCAAGAACAGAAAATTGGCTTCTTATTATCTCCATAAATGTGGAATTACAAACTTTCAGAATTACAATATGCAAAGCCACATGGGCATTCCCTTACAATATTCTGTAGGACAAAGCCTCGAGCTATTACCCAGATCTACTACCCAGAACTATTCTGAACTGCCTAAGACAATAATACAGCCTTCCTTATATAGGCAATTATCCACCGCCTGGGAAGGTTCTAGAATTTTAGCCAATAAGACCGACCAAACTTAGAATTATTTTATTTTACATTTTATTACATCATAGTCGGCTCAAGATAACCTTTGAAACCCGAACAGAAATTTTGAAAAAAATTATTTTTCGCCATTTCAGGTGGCCCAACTTCCGAAGACCATAAGTCATCACCAGTTGACCCGCTCGGCTATTATAACCCCATTTCGGAAACGCCACGAAGCGCTCTACAGGCTTGACTTGCGCAAGTGCTCATCACCCAAATTTTTGACCTCATCCGGGGCCTCTAAAGCCTTCAAAATTGAGTTCAAAGTTTCTGTACCCTGCTGTCAATACCGAAAATCTTCAATATCTTCCAATATACACTTGATCTGGCAATGAAACTTTACTGGCAGACTTATATGACCAAAATGAACCTCCAAGAAAGGAATAAGATCATTCTGAGCACATACGAAAATTACCAAAAAAATAGTAACTTTCCATAAATAGCAGCTCTGCACAAAATAACCCTTATTGAAAATAAAAATAGAAATATTTTTTTTTTTTTTTGGGTGATGCAAGATTGCTCTTACACCCAGGATGCTGCTGCATCAGTACATGAGGCCATGACATGTCCACTTGGGGATTGGTTGAACACTAACCTAGGAAGGTACCTTTAGGATACCCATGAAAACTACTTGATTAGAGAGCTTAGAGTGTTGTCTAATCCTTGAATTTCGAATTTGAACTTTGCTTGCACTTTTGGAAGGTTAAAAAGGCACCTAGGGGAGATTTTTGACCATTTTTAGTTACCCCACTTGTTAGACCATAGGGTAAGGGTCATTTTTCACCAAAGGATAACCCTTGGTTGACCAAATGACCCATCCAAAAGTTGGTTTCCCAAGATGGACGAGAATCAACTTTTGGGACCAAGCTTTGGATAGATCACCACCCACTTAGAAGGAAGTCCTCTTTCCACCTTTTTAGCTTACCATTGTAAGAGATCAAAATTAGAAACCTTGTAAGGGCCTTTGGGAAGACCACCCAATAGGAATGCAAGCCTTATCCATAGGAGAGTGTGTGGAGGCCTTTTTAGAGGGCCCTCTTCCTTTGGAAAAGGTTGACACCCACTCTCTAGATTTAGAGATTTTTGCCAAATTGGAGGACCTTGGATATTGGGAAAAGCTCATCTTCAACTATCTTCCTTTAGCATTGGATCAAGGTTGGTGGTTCACTTCTCTTAGTTGTTGAAGTTTTTTTTTCTTTCCTTTTCATGTTGAGAGAAAATGCTCTCTTGAATAATAGTAGTTGTATGCATAATGAAAATATGGATTCTTGTAGTGTTGTGTTGTGAATTTGTATGTTGTAGTAATGGAGTTATTTCTTTGTGATTCATGTTTTTATGTAGTGTTCTTCTTTGTAAGCTATGAGAAATCTTGAACTTGATATGTTCATGATTTTCATAGCATTGTGAATGTGAAGTATTCTTGTTGCTCTTAAACTTTTCCTTTGTTTTCATGTGATTTGTAGTGTGTTGTGAGGGAGTTCTCAAGGCCACACTCACCCTTGGGAGGGAAGAGTAGCCTTGAGGGTGAAGGGCTTTGTTGGGACATCCAAGAGTGCAGAGTCTCTCCTTGGAATGGAGAGGGATGAACATGGAAGTATGGGCTCCATGTAGCCATCTTTATTTACATTTTGTTGAATGGGTGTCATAAGGATTTCTTTTGTGGAGTTGTGTTGTAGAGAAGAAAATTTGATGAGGAAGCCAAGTGATGGCTTAGTTCCCATCAATAGATGTGCTTCTCCTCTTGGTTTAGTTCCACCTTCACCCAATGTGAGTTCATATGAGACTCTTTGTAACAAACTTGGGAGGGAGTTTTCATGTAGTTATGTCTTCATGTCCTTGTGTTGTGAGCTTGCTTGAGTGTTTTCCCTTGTCTCTTGATGGTTCCCCAAGCTCGGGGGTGGCTTCATAGAAGCCTAGGTTGGGAGGTGAGCACCCCTTGGCCTATGCATTGTGTTTTATTGCAGGATTTTGGAGCCATGAAGTCTTCTTAGATGGAGATGTAACCTTGTGAAGATTTGCAGATGATTTCAGTTTTGTTTTTGTGTTGGAATACATTTGTATTGAGATTGAACATTTGTAAGGATATCCATTGAAATACATGAGTTCAAAGTATTTGTAGTGGAGTTGTCTCTCCAAAGCTTGTGTTGTAATAGTGTAGTTGTAATAAGTTATGAGAATTTGTTGTTGAATCTTGGAAGCAATTTGAAACTTTATTTTTATGTCATTCAATATCAAATCTTTATGAAGGCTATGAAATGGTTAACGTACCTTGAAATCATTGCTATAATGGAAAAATGAGATTTCATTTCATTGCAATAAAATGGATTTGTTAGCTTTGATGGAAAATGTAGAATAGATTTTTCCCCTATTGATAATGGCATTTGTATTGTTATAGAAATAAGAAAGCTTTAGAAAGGATAAGTGAGTTATCAAAATATTATCAATCTACTATTGGAATCATTATATGTAAATGTCATTTGAATTCAAGTAATGTATCAATCACTTTCTCTCACCCTCCTCCTTTGCAAAGTAAATTGTTAACTGAATATGTCATTTTAGATGAGAAACAATAGTATAGTTGCTCAATAAATAACAATCAGATCACTAACACACTACTATAGGAATACTATTAAGTTAAAGAGTAACCAACTTTATCTCCTATCAAAAAAAACAAAAAACAAACCATCAATATTAATTTAGATGTATGAAAGAAAAATAAATTGCAACTCAAACAAGTTAAAAAAAAAAAGAGACTAAGAAATGGGCAAAAAAAAATTGGCAATTGAGACCTATAGGTCTCTGGAATTTGTATGGGAAAGTTTCCCCTACAAATTCCATTGCCACAGTCATTATTTTACTATATAAATTTTCTACTTGTTCAAAATGAAATGCAATATATAATAAAATATAAACATGCCAATTCAAAGTCAGAATAAACAATAAATAATAATATATATATTTCTCCTCACACTTTTTATTGCATCCCCAAAAAGTGGCGCAGGAGATGGAAAGGTCTGTCATAGCAAATAATATCCTTGTTTTCATTGGCCCTTGCACTTCCATTCAGTGTACTTGACTAAGACTGCATTTATCATAAGGTTTATTTGACATGTCTCTCATCCCTTTAGCTAAGAGAGCTTCCACCTTGGATCATGTGCTCAACATCTCCATCACCTTGGAGACTTGCGCTAGCTTTCTTTGGGATAGTCTTAAACTTTGGTCAAGCAAAGTCCTTAGGAGATTCTTTTGGTGGGCCCCCCCCTAACTTACCCTTCTTTAAGCAAAATCCCCTCTCCTTTGAAACTTGCGCAGGCCTTTGGGGGCTGAATTAATTTTTGTTTTATGGGACATGTGTTTTGTGGTCCCCCCTCCCTCTTGGCACGTGGCCAAGGGTGGGAATAAGGTGTTTTGTTAGGAATGGATAGTAGATGTTTTGGGTAGGGAGCTGGGATGTTAGCTTAGGTAGTTACTTTTGATATTTTGTTCATTGTTTTAATTATTTATTTAATTATTCAATTAGCATGTTTTATTATTATTTGTTATTAATATATATTGTTTATTAGCAATTAATAAATTCATATATTATTAATTAATATTTTTTTGATTTTTTAATTAGTTATTATTTATATTAATTAATTAATATATTATAATAACTAATTAATTAACATTTTTTTTTGTTTTTTAATTATAACCATTTATTAGATGGAATTGTTAGTTAGGAGTTATTATAACTTAACATATTTTGGGTCAATATACATTATCTTTATAATTTTAATAAACAAAGTTGATATTAGTTTAAGCATACCGAAATCGTTAATCAATATTTATAAAATGTTATTTAAAGAATGTTCTAGGCAACGTTCTTTACACTCTAAATAATCTAGGTGGATATTAAATCAACAATTTGTTTGTTAGATTCAATTATCGAAACCTCATAATTCTTAAATACCTCTGGGTACCATTAAAAGAATAATTTATGCAAATAAGACCTTCCTAGATTGTAACCTAGTTGTAACCAGTAGGGTGACCTAATTGTGATTAGTTTATTTTAAGTTAATTCCTTGAAATGGGGTCACTCTAATAATTTAATAATGATTGGTTAATCTATTAGGAATCCTTGGAATTAGACCTCGTTGTCGTCACCAAATGCAAATTGAGAAATGTTCATCCTAACCCTATTGTACTCCGTTACATCATCACCACCTTAATTGAATAGTTATCAACTAGTAACCTTTTTGAAACCAACGTTGGTAAAGGACTTATTCTGTAGACTCTTTTCGAACTATTGTCAGATTCACCTATCAACTTGCAACATAAACTTGGACTTAATTTACCCTTTAAAAAAAAAAAGTTGGTGTGGTTTTAGAGTAAAATTTTATGGGCATGACACTTGGCATCAGAGCTTAGGTTTCAACATTGGAACCTAAACCCATTACGTTTCTCCTAGTAGACTCAAATTTTATAGTCAGACCTTTGATAAATTTTAATATTGATTGATAAATAGTATGATGGCCCTTCAGTACATTATCAAGGGAATTCTTGAGACCCTTGGGGACCATCAGTTATTATTCCATATAGGTAGGATCACCTTTTTGGGGTAATGTGATTCAATAATTCAGCTTAATGGATTCTCTATAGGAGATAGGCTAGGAACAACAAAATATCTTATAACTCAACCTAAGGGGACAGAGTAAATTGGGAACATGTTATTTCACAAAACGTTCATATAAACTATTATAACAAGTATAATAACTTAAGAGGGTTATGGAAGGATTATGATCAGTGTTGATGGATACAGGAATTACAAATATTTTGACCACAGTATTAAGTAAGACTAAGATGTGGTTAAACACTCTACACGTATCAAGGAAAGTATTAGATGTGGTAGGAATTCACTCAATGCTTGAACAGAGAATAAATCAAAGGTTATACAAATGCCCCACAGTGGAACCGCCTACCCTTATTTTGTTCATGATTTAAAACCTTATTAATTATGATGGAAATGTTGTTATAGTAGTGCTAGCAAACTAAAACTACTAAGGTGGAAACATTTAAGAATCTGGATATATGAATTTTCTAATATGTCTCTTCAACATAAATAAGAGATACTTCATTGAGCATATGCTAATAACAGGAGAGTACCCTAGTAATTAAAAAAAAAAAAATGTGAGTGTAAATTGGCCAAAAAGATCAACACATAAGGAACCTTTTTGAAACCAACGTTGGTAAAGGACTTATTCTGCAGAGTCTTTTCGAACTATTGTCAGATTCACCTATCAACTTGCAACATAAACTTGGACTTAATTTACCCTTAAAAAAAAAAAAGTTGGTGTGGTTTTAGAGTAAAATTTTATGGGCATGACACAATGGACCTGAGATCATGTCAAAGTTGGCTGGAGAAAGTGAAAGAAATCTCCAGAAGGCTTTTGAGGAGGCTGAGAAGAATGCCCCGTCCATTATATTTATTGATGAAATTAATTCTATAGCTCCCAGGAGGGAAAAAACCCATAGTGAAGTTGAGAGGAGAATTTTTTTTCAACTTCCTACGCTTATGGATGGACTTAAATCACATGCCCATGTTATTGTTATGGGAGCAACTAACTAACCAAATAGTATCAATCTAGCACTTAGAAGGTTTGGAAGGTTCGACAGGGAGATTGATATTGGGGTTTGAGATGAAGTGGGTAGGTTGGAAGTGCTTTGCATCCATACAAAGAATATGAAGCTCTCTGATGATGTACATATATTGTGGCCTTATTTTTTGTACTTCTATATCTAATGTTAAACATTTATTATATTTTGAAAGCATTTATTAATCTTTATGTTTCTTGATGGAGTATCTATTTATCTTTAGTTTTCTTGTTACAGGTTGATATTGAAAAGATTGCTAAGGATACCCATGGATATGTTGGAGAAGATCTTTCTTCTTTGTGTACTGAGGCTGCACTTTAGTGCATTAGGGAAAAGATGGATGTTACAGACTTAGAAGATGAGACAATAGATGCTGAGATTCTAAAACCCATGGCCGTTAGTAATGAGCACTTCTAGAATGCTTTGGGCTCTAGCAATCCATCTACTAAAGCTATTGCTAACAAATTTCAGGCCAATTTCATTAGTGTGAAGGGCCCTAAATTGTTAACAATGTGGTTTGGAGAGAGCAAGGCTAATGTGAGGGAAATTTTTGATAAAGCTAGAGGATCAGCTCCTTGTGTCCTATTTTTTGATGAGCTTGATTCTATTGCTACACATGTGTGTTGATTTTTTATGAGTGAAGTTCAAGTTGAGGATGGTGAATATATTTGAGTAGGAATTTTGTTTAAACTATTTGAGATAGGCTCTTTGACTAGTGATGCATAACTAGTTTGCATGTTTGCAGCATGGAAGTAGTGTTGGGGATGCTGGCGGTGCTACAGACAGAGACCTTAACTAGTTGTTGATGGAGATGGATGGTATGATAGCCAAGAAAATAGTTTTCATTATTGGTACTACAAACAGACCTGATATATATTACATACAACTTTTAAAATTATAAATATACAAATGTATAAGATATACATATATAACATAAAAGGAAGTGTTGATGCATACTGACAAATAAAATAAGGAAAGCTTCTGCTCTCTTGATTTGTAAAATTTTCTCTTACTCTAATTTTTCTTGTGTAAGAATGAAATGAATGATGTTGAAATTGAGAGAAATTTTGGGTAAATAAACTAAATAGATATAGAACAAAAATATGAACAAATTTGAGGATAATGAGTTGGGTTTTCTTAAATAAATGAATACCATCAACCCATTTACAAAATGCAAAAGTATATGCTAGCAATCTCCAATAATATCATGGTAAAAAGGACATTTAGTATTGGATGTAAAAGTCTTGCCTGCATTTATTTCATTCATTGCTTTCTTGACATGCACATCAGCCTCTATATCCAAGATAAGTGTTTGAACTATCTCATATCCGTAGTTTGGCATAGCCTGTAAGCATAGAAATGAACGATTGAATCATACTACATTCAAATTTCATCTTGTTTGATATTTAAGAGATATTTTACAGTAATCAATTGATAATACACATCAATAAATAAATGAAACTGATATGAATATATCAACCTTTTCAAGTTCTTCAACAACTTTAGCAACCTCATTCTTTTGCTCAAAGATATTGTCTAGATTCATCTTTGGAACACTGGAATGAATAACTATAAATCATACATGGAAATAAGGTACTTTATAAGAGAAGAGATATTATATGATAATACAAATCACATTAATCTAAAAGACTACTACACCATTTTGAAGATCATATCAATCAAATTAATTTGAATCCTCACAAGGAAAACATAACATTCAGGAATCCAAAAATAATGGATGCAAATTCACAAACTAATTTTCTAAAATCAGCATTTCATCATATAAGAGGAACTGCCAATATTAATATATTATCTCACAAATAGATGCAAATTCACAAATTAATTTTCTAGATTCAGCATTTCATCATATAAGAAGAACTATCGCAGACCTGTTGTGAGGGTATCAAGCACACCACTTGACTCCAAAATATTTCCTGAAAGCTTCCTTCTTGGATTCATTTGCCTGCCATATAAGGATGACAAGCATTATCATAGAGCCTAAATGTTTAGTTCTTGTCATTGAATTCATGCATACAATCATCTATAATTGCAGCACTAAAACAACTAATTTTTGAGCACATAAGGACTATTTGCTTAAGTAAATACTAAGGGGATAGCAAGTAAATTTATTCACGTGGGTGTATTAGGCTATTAGCTATAGAATATCTATACTACGTATAGATCCAATTGATATCTTATTTAACACTTCACCTACTCAAAAACACAAACCAATGAAATAATCCATATTAGGCCAAGAGAGGTTGACACATTCACTATGAGAATACTTACACAAAATGAAGTTGAATCATGCCAAACAATGACAATGAGAAGTTGACTATTGGCCCTTCTAGTTTTTTATTTGATAATTACCTGACAATGAAACATTCAAAATGCACTTATGAGCAAAGACCTAGAATGAATGAAATTGATTAAATAATGAAGGTGTGTTAGTTTGAGCTTCACTTGGTTTTGAGAATACTTTAATATTCTCTACTTAACAAGGCCAACCACGTGATTGTGGAAGCTCATCTAGATTCACCCCCCCTCCCCTAACATTAATCTAAATTCCCCATTAACATCTAATTACACACTTCATTCATCCATTTATGAACTATAACATTCAATCAATACAATCACATAACATTCATTAATATGCAACACTAATCAAGAATTCATTAACACATAACAATATTCATTAACATGACATATAATTCAATATTAATACACAACATTGATAGATAATTACTTAAAACAACATTCTTTCATTATCCAACAAATTTAATTAAACAATTTTTATCAAAGAGCATATTTAAGAAATCATTTCTTTTTTAGGTTTTCTTAGATTTCTTATTTAGGTAAAGGCTAACAAGAGCATCAATATTATCTTCCTCCTCTTGTGGTTGTGATCTCAAATTATGATGCTTCCTCATGTCTCAAGGAGGATGACGCTACTGCACTAAAGGGGGGTCTGCTGCAATAACAAGTAAATGGATTAAATTCGCATACTTTTTTTTACTATTACATGTATTTCATTAACCAGTAGAACATAACATGAATTTTTATTTACCTGACAATGCCACATCAACATGTACAATAACATTTTGATCTTCCACCACCTCAGCATGCTCAACATGCTCTACAATATTCAAAAAAAGGTTACACGACCAATTGCAATTAAAGATGTTAAATTCTATTAATAATTACGTAATTTATTTCCAATAGAAAATTAATACCTCCAAGACTGTGATGCACATCATGGCCTTCGTCACACCTAGGTTTTGTGGTAGGATTTGAAGGCTGTAGTGAAATGTCATGCACATTGTTATCATGAAATAGACAATTTATGTTCAAAATTTACTATTCAATTTGATTTACTTTTCATTTGACCAATTTACCTGTGTCTCATATGGTGTAGTAGATTCTTCATTATGGCTTTGGGATTCTTGGTGTGGGCGTGCAAGCATGACTACATAGCCTTCCTTCAAGGCTATTCTCTTGTCTTCATCTATGGGCTCTACATTGAATTTTGTGCCTTGTATTTTTTATTTAATATCGTCACTTTTACATGTATGATTTGATTAAATAGAATTGTTTGCAACCTTATATATAAAATTTTGATATAAAATTCCATTGCTGCTAATTACAAGTCAAGAATGAAGTTTCATATAGCCACCAGAGCCAAGTTTGTGTTGGCCAACCTTTGTTAATCTCGCTTGTGTGGCTTTTGATGTGTCTTGCAGTCTATGAAAAGTTTGAAACATGTTAGATTATATATTTACAAAGATCAATAATTAGTGCATGATTAAATTCTACTTAATACTATCACAACATACCTTCTTTTTCCATCTTCTAGTTGAATTCCACTACCCTTTAGCCTTTTCTCTTTTACATCTTCCATTATTTCATTCCACTCCATTGGTGGAATCATAGGAGGACACTCGTACTTTGGGTTATCCTTTAGAGCCCTTCTATATTGGTCCCTCACAGTCTTTATATGTTTGCCTACTCTTGTAATAATCTTGCCTCTATCAAAACTTTTAATTCCAAAGAAATCCTCTAAAGATTTAATGAGCTGATTTTTTAAGTTAGCATCCTGATCATTCCACCTTTTTTGAAAAAACAAAATTGTTAGATATCATAACTTTAATATAGTACAATAAATGGAAGATAAGAAAAATATTGTACCAATATTATGAAGCTACGTACCTTTTATGTATGGTGGGCCCAAATAGCTTCAATGTCATTTCAAAAAGATGATCATAAAAAACATCATTTCTTACAAAAATAGCATGGGATTATCAGTCCAAAATGAGTTATGTATAAGTAAACTACAATTACACTATAAATAATAACAATTTTAGAGCACCTGGAAGCTTTGGTACTTTTAATAGAACCATATTGTTCTTGTTCATCAACAATGTCCCCACAAATGAACCAGTACTAGTAACACGGGCTGATCCAAGAAATGGTTGATCTTCACTAGTACTGGTATGATCTATTCTTGTACCAGGTGTAGGTGTATCTATTAGTACACAAAATAGGTCCATACAGTATATAAAATTCACACAAGAAAAATAATCAATTCATGATTAGCACATAAAAAAATATAGAAAAATAAGGTTTTACCAATTGTAGATGGTATAGAGGAAGATGTCTACAAGGACCTTGTTGTGGAGAATGAAGCAGTTGAATGCAGAATGTTAACCAAAGGAGGTTTATGCACTTCATCATGAGCTGTAGAATACATTGTTAGCAAAGACATTTGAATGGATAGAGATTAAATGGGGTACTAGAAGCATCCCAAACATAATTTGAGTCAATAATGCATACAAAGGTTAAATCAATGGTTAAAGGTTTAAGGATTATTTACATGAAGGTTGTGTGGCGCTACAACCCTCACCATGTTGACGATGTTTCACATGTGTTAAAAATTTTTGTAAGAACACATCATATTTTAGATCATGATCCATAAGATAGTATAAAATATAAACATCTATTGAAATTTAATTATTGCTTAAGATTAATTACTACTTACATCAATAGAATTGACTCTACATGTCAATTCTTCTTCGAATTCCTTTGACTCCTCAGTTTCATTTGCTTCCATTAGAAGGTCAAGAATTTCATTACCATATTTAGTTTTTATTTGAGTAGCCATGAATACATGGTTAGATTTAGATTCTATGTCATATCTAAATGCCACGTCAACTTCAAATCAAAATAGATCTGCTGCCTCTTTTGCTTTTCTCTATCAATAAGTATCAAATTGTGACATCAATATCAGTAAAATTCTATCAAAATAACTCCAAAGCCATAAAGAAAAGAACATAATAATATGACATTTGTTTCTATATAATTTGTAGGATTACACTAATTAAGGTTTACCTTTTCTGAAAAAGTGTATTGTGAGGAACATCCCCGCCTGTATCTTGAGGTGGAATATCCATGTCGCCCTGTGACAAAGATTAGTAATTCTTAGCAATCAGAAGTGATTTGAGTCAATATTAATTGGAGGCAATTGGTTTAAATGCTATACTTACCAGTCCCATGATAGGGAATTTTTTTGTATCTACACAATTCAAATTGTAATCTATTAGAAGCTCTTCCCCTGCATTATTGATTTTATCGCACATACAAATACACGATTTCCCTCACATGCCTTGAATATACAATTTGGTGCTTATTAGTTGACACCAGTCAAGAACTATTTATAAAACCTACAATATTCCCTATTTCTTTTGGCCTTCCATCAATATACATAGCGAGGCTTTTAGTTTGATCATTTTCTTTACATTGTATATAATTTGCTGACAATCCATACCTATGCATACTTTATTTATATTGCATAATCCGCATCCAATTCTTGTAATTGTAACAAGGTCCTACATACTCTATCAATTCAAAAACTTGATTACAACTGACCTTTATGCCATCCATGGAAAATAAGCCCAAACCATGTAATGAAGATGGAGCTATGTGATTTATCCTTTCGTTAACAGAAAAATCAGTATTAACTAGAGGTAGTTCCTTGGGTACCCATTCTTTTTGAAGATGTGTGTACCTTAAGGGAATGTTCATGTCACCTTTGGTCTCATTATCATAAGAACATGACCCCCCCTCAGCAAGGAAAAATTGCATTCGTTTATCAAATTTTCTTCTAATCTTTTGACCTCTAGTTGATCTCCCTATTTTAGACCTACTAGATGTCTCACTTTTGTCTTCTATTCCCACATTTTCCTCACTTGAGGAAGACAGATCAGAAAAATACCTATTTGGTGATACCTGCAATCCATCAAATGAGAGTCATAGTAGGATCTATATATTTTACTAACTAAAGAGAAGGAAACCAAATAATAAATTATACCTGTTGATCCATGTCAAAGGCATTAAATTTCCTACATATGTAAATCATTTATCTTAAGTTATCTAAAAATTACATGATATGTAAGCTACAAATTACATAGAAGACAAAATTTACATGATGCAAAATATACTTCATGACTATAGAGTTCAACACATAATAACTTAATTCAAATTTCTATGAATAAATCAATACCTCATACGTGGCATTTATCATACCTTGACATACATTTCATTGATCATGTTATTCATCATCCTCCTCATCCATGTCATCATCATGACTATCATCATCATCATCGTCATCACCATTATCATGACTATCATCATCATGACCATCATCAGCATCACCAGAATCATCGTCATTTTCTTCTTCTTCTTCTTCTTCTTCTTCTTCTTCATTGTGTAACAGTCATCTGTGATCATCATTTACTTCATCTTCTGATTCTTCAGTATCTTCTTCTTCCATCAAATTATACTATACCGGCCTTCCTCTTGGATCATGTCTAACAATAAATGACCAACCTGATTTATGTGGAATGGTAAAGTAAAACACTTGCTTTGGCTTGGAAGAACATAGAGCTCATCTCCAACTAGCTCAAATGACCTTGTATTAATCATTGTAAATCCACTATCATGTTCAATAACAGTCCTATCAAGATCATTTTGATTCAGCCTTAGCCTATACCATTTGATGACAAATAGAACTAATTTGAATGAATTAAAGTTGCACTCAAGTATATCATCCAAAATGCCATAGTATCGATTTTAAGATTGTTGAGGATGTATGTCATTTCTAGATGAAATATTAGTGACCATCTTCATCATCATTATCAGATGTGCTAGTACCATCATCATGATCATCTTGATCAGCTATGCCAATACCATCTTCTTCAATCATGTCCTCTGGCACATTATCAGCTATGCCAATACCATCATCTTCAATTGTGTTCTCTTCCATAGGATCATCTTCTTCCATGGGAGCATTATCGTCGGCTTGGATATTCACACCTCCATGTTCCTCCAATTGGAAATCCACATTCACCAATCAACAAAAATTGTGCCCCCCTTCAATGTGACCATATTGTCTATAGTGACTCTGGGTTGTTTTGATTAGAATTCTTTGATTCTTTAAGACCTTACACTTTTTGCAAGGACAATAACATTTTTCAACATATTTTCTTTGGAACTGAGACCACAATCTAGCAACTATCTCATTATTTTGTTCTGGGTTCATATTGCCAGGTGTGGACTTTCTTCACAGGCTATAAATATACAAAATGTAAACATACAAACATTAGTAGTATCTTGTTTATAATAAACATACAAATCATGCTTACTAGACCATGAAATATTGAAAAGGATAAGTATTTTAGGAGTTACACAAATCTCCTCACTAGACTATTGAATTAGAGATTATAGAGAATATATTCTGGAGTTGTACAGTCACATTGTCTAGTCTGTAAAGATATACAATATATTTTTACAAACTTGCAATTGAAGATAATAACACATCATAATTGGGCATTGTAGTGGAGGTGATTCCATACCTAGTATAGATTATTTCCTCTAAAGCTTCCAGATGGCCTTTCTCTAGGAGCTACATTAAGACATTCAATTAAGCATTAATGCATTAATTCCCATCTATATCTAGGTTTTCATCACACATGCTTAAGGAAAAAGTTCCTAATACAACTGAAGAGAATAATTAATATGGAAATTGAATCAAATGTAAGCAACATATGGCATTAATTTTCAAAGACAGTGACAATTTAAAAGTATTGGAAAAATACAGTGTACAAGAAATGATAGTGCACCATGGGAAGTCACAATAAGTATGAACCCATAGAGGATTTTTAATGTTTCCTAAAAGAAAATCATTTTCAGAGTGAGATTTAGCTACATAGAGGTGAAGCCATGACATACAAAAGGTAAGAGAACCTCAAAGTTTCTGACATATAATGCTATCATGTCAAAAGGACAAAAAAGTGTAGTTTTTAGAATAATGGAACAACCATCTCTCTTAAAAGGAACAACCATCATGTTATAGAGTTATTGAATATGGCCATTATCATGAGATCATAGGGCAAAACACATCTATCTGCTATTAATGAACAATTTCTTCTATAGAGGCAATTTTGAATTCTATACTCATGTGGAAAGGAAATGTCACTTAGTTTGAAGTCCTAACAGAATAAATACAATAAGAAGACATTGACATATCATGTCTTATATCAGAACCAATCACAATAAGAAGATGGAACAACCATAAGGTACAAGCATGTGCAAGTCATTGTAATCATTGGAGATATGTTAAAGGTTAAGTACAATAGTAGAGCATGACCATGATACAATTAATGAAAGTTCCATAAAACACCATGATATTTATAATCAATCATAGAGAAAAGAAACAGTGACACAAATGATTTCTATTTTAGTGCCACCAAATACTTTCCAAATAGTCATCAATGTATTAAAGCATTCCAAAGTATAGGATAGCAAGGTGCTTCAATACATAGCTGCAGTGATCAAAATACTATTTTATAGTATCATGAAGTAAACAAATGCAATGTTTCAAAATAAGGAAAACTAAAACAACAAATGACAAGCATTGTCATTAAACACAACATAAAAGGCATCTTTGACATTGAGCCGTCAAAGAATAGGTTTGATGTTTTCATGTTTTGAAAGTTAACAAGGTTTATATTTTCATCATGAATACATGAAAACAAGCACAAAGGATCACAATAAGTAATCTCTAATATAAAGAAACATAATGACTATCAACATCAAAGCGGTCGTGTAGGAACTCAAACATCATCTAAAGATAATTTGTCATGTTCTCTTTCCTCTGCACTTTTACAGGATATTGAACGTGAAAGAAAAAGAAGTGAGAACACCAAGGCAATGGATGAGGATGATAGTGACAAGGTAGCTGAAATAAAGGATGCTCATTTTGAGGAGTGGATGAAATATTCTCGAAGAAGTGTCAGTGATGCTGATATTCGAAAGTATCAAGCCTTTTCACAAACACTACAACAATCTCAAGGCTTTGGTTCTAAATTTCAATTTCCAAATAGACCTAATGGTGCTTTTGTTGGTGCTAGATGTATTTTCTATAGAAAATAATAAAGATGACGATGACTTATACAGGTTGCACATCCACATCCACATCTGATATAAAATTTATTATTATAAATTATTTTTATGGAAATCTATTTTACTTTAGTCTATATTATTCTGAAGCCTTGTTATAGAAATCTGTTTTATATTAATCCTCAAAGTTAGTTAGCAAATCTTCTTCTTTCTTTCTAAATTCATGAATGATTCTATTTTTCTACAGTAAATAGCATACGTAACAAATAAACATGAAATCAGTAACAAATAAACATGAAATCAGCAACAAATATCTACCTCTAAATACAACTCCAAATGAATGAATAAAAGAAGAAAATGATAATGTTGATTGGGTATCTAGTAAATTAAATAGTTTAATCATGCAAACAGATGTGGATGTGGATGTGCAACCTTATGCCTTTACTACTAAGTCTTTGTTTTTTGGACATACTGATTATAAGTACTTGAGCTATCAGGTTATTGATATGTCCTTGGTATTTTCATGCATTTAATCTTATAAAATCATCAATTCTTAAGCATTAAGCATAGTAATAGGTTAATCTTCATTTAATTGCAAAAATGAAACACCAATGAAGAAAATAATGTGCAAAAAATAATAGATATTATTAACATAGGTTGAAGCCAATCTCATCCTTCGATTATAAGAAGGATTTCCAAGCTCCTGTTGGTTCCTTTTCTTTCCACTTGTAGATTTACACTATGATTGACAAACTAATGTCACTGACTCTATCACCACTCCAAACTCTGCAAGAAAAAGGGCCAATTAACAAGGATCAACAAGGATCCTCCCACACTTTGAGCCTAATGCTCAAGCGGGTGTACCCTTGACTCACTTCTTGAAAGGAGTCTTTAAAATATTACACATTCATGCCCTTTACAAATTGATTTAAAGATTTTATCATTTATATTTGTTTGATTGATGATGGTAAAAATGCCTCCTGAGAATGGACTAGTCTCTCCTCCTAGGGCACAGAATCCCAATACAACATACATCACTAAAAATCTAACTCCAACACACCCAAATCTAGAATAAGTTATTTTCCTATTATTCGTCTCCAACCTCACACTTAGACATCAAATTCTCATTCAACCATGGATTCTTTGAAACTACCTTTAAGGATTTAATCTTGACTTTGGCAAGAACTCAAAGATATTTTCACAATATACTTTGTATGTCATACATTAACTCACTTTGTGACATTAATATATAAGAACGCATGATTAGAATAAGAAGACATACATAAGTCTGACTGGGATTCAAGTGCATTTTCATTAAAACTTGCAGAGTCAATACATTGCAAAATAATAAAATGCTAAGGAAAAACAAACCCTAAGCCCAAGCTCTCATTACTCAATTTTTAGAATTGACCATCAACAACCTCTACATACATCAGATAGCCATTTATAGTTACTATCCATCTTGGAATCCTCTGGAAAGGATGTAACAAGCTTCAGATAGCTAGGATAGAATTAGGGTTTTAACAACCAACCAACCAGATTCAATGAAAATTTACTGCAAGGGAGGAAACCAAGCAATCTCAGAGTAGAAAAAATCCAAGAATGATCTTCATTGATGGCACTAACCCTGACTAGTACAAAAAAGACTAGAAATGCATCAAGTATACCCACTGCAACTCTAACTATGATGTGACTTGAATAACCATTTCACCTACAACCAAGGCATGAACACCTTCCGCAGTCAATCATACCTTAGGCCATACTATACCAGTGAGCACAAAGTCATACCATGCAAATCGGCTATCAAAACATTGAATTTTCAGTCCTATTGCTGAGAAACCCTTAAAATATTTGAATTTTAGGTAGCAATGATTAATCAGCCAGTTTAAAACATGACCGTCGATTAATCTCCTTCTCGGTAGATCGTGTGGTTCTCAAAAATCAACAAAATGGTCAATTAGGTGTAGAGCCACATCACCCTCCTCGCAACCAATTGAAATCAAGCACATCAGCACGTCATGGCAACTCAGACCCACCACTTACATTCCTTTATAGCCTAATACCAAATCAACGGTTGTCACAAAACTATAAAGGATAACCTTCGTTCATCTTTACCATGCGGATTCATGACAACTACAAATTTTTGTTGCACTTTAACTCACCATATAACATCATAAACCTTGGCCCCACTTACAACCACCAAGTCACCCATCTAGTAACCAATCACAAACATGCACGTCAACAGTATCTAACAATGGACCCACCTATCAGTAGCCACTGCCTCACGTAATATCAGATGGTTGTCAGGATGCCACGATGATTAACATTCAGGCAATTTTCCCTCATGACAATGTGACAACTGTAGATTATAATTGCACTTTAACCACTTCCAAACTAAGACCGCTAGACAAAACACTAACGACCTACCAGGTCACTAAAGGCTAAGGAATTAACCGCCAAAATCAAGAGACCCCACAAACACATAGTCACCCAATCGCTGAATGAAAAACTTAACCACCTAGGAAAATAGAGATCAAGTGACTGAAAAACCAAGAAAAGATGGGCCCCACACAATCACAACATTGCATATAGGAAATATCGACATTAAGGAAGAACTGTGAGCATGCAAAGTGTCAAAAACAACTAGGGTTTTATGACTAAGACAACTTTGGAACCCTGTGACATAAGCTATTTCCTATAGATCTTCAAACATCGATATCTCATTGGTTTCTACCCTTCAGGACATGTGCCCTTAACCCAAACCTGGAAACTAAATAATCTATCACATGCTAAGGGCGCAAGCCAAGAAACATCATATACTTAGCTCGCAAGTTAAAACTGTGTCACAGGTAGGGTGTGGTAGCTCACCTGGATTTTTGCATATTAGACCATGCGCCCTAGACTAAAGCATACTAACATGAAAAACAACCCCTAGGAAAGGGCGCAAATAATGAAACATTTTATATCATGCATGCACATAAAAATAGGCTTGTAGGCTGGGTGGGACAATTTCAAGAAAACTACAAGGATAAGACCAATTTCATAGGATTTTGGCTTTGACAGGAAAATGGCCTAATAGTGGCTCTGTCTGGGGATGATGGGTAACTTGTGCCCATGTAAGAATTCATAATATTTGGGTGAGAAGACCACCCACTAGAGAACAATAAAGAGCACCAGGACAAAACCCTACAAACTAAAGCAAGAAGGACAAGAAAGAAACACACCAGTATATACAAGCCTAACTACTGCTCATGGAAAGGAACATACTTCAACTGAAGTGTTTCTTCAATAATTGTCCATGAACTGGCAATTCTTGAATGTCACCATTGAGCTCCTTGACAATGTAGGAATCTAGTATCCACTTCTCATGAATCAAATATGGTCCTAACCAGATTGGATCAAACTTTCCATGCTTTCCTTTATCTTCCAATCTAGCATTCCAGATTAATACCAAGTCATCAGGTTCAAACCTCCTTTCTACAGATTTCTTTTCATACAAACTCTTGACCTGCAACTGCAACTTAGCATTCTTTGAAACTGATTCTCTTCTAGTTTTGTCCAGCCTAATTAAGTCCTCAATTCTCAACTGCATTTCATTCTCTAGATCTTCATCATATATTTGAAAAAACTTATAAATCTCTAGTAAGTTGTTCTGAGGCATCCTTACATGTATTCCATACACCAAATCAAATGGTGCACATCCAATTGCCTTTTTCACAGTTACTCTATTAGCCCATACAACTAATGGAAACTTTGAATTACATGCCTTCTTATTCTTTTCAAGAATCCTCTTGAGAATCTTTATCAAGCTTTTTTTAGTTGATTATGCCTATCCATTTCCTTGTGGATGATAAGGTGAGGAAAATGATATCTAGATTCCAAAACCTTTGCAGAATTATTTATATTTAGAAGACCTGAAGCTCATTACATTATCACTGACAATCTTTCTAGGATAATGAAATCTTGTAACAATATTATTCTATAGGAAATCAGTCACCACCCTGCTTGTTGCATTCCTTATAGGAATAGCCTCTACCCATTTTGTAAAATAATCAGTGGCAACTAAGATCCAAGAGTGTCCTCCACTAGACTTGTTTGAGAATTCACCTATAAAATCCATTCCCCATTGCTAGAAAGGGGCTTGTACTTCTACTAGCTTCAATGGTACATTTCTTAAAAACTTGAGCTTACCAAAAAATCTCTGACAAGCATCACACTTTCTTACCAATCATTCAACATCCTTGAAGATTGTGGGCCACCACAATCCTTCTCTCAGAATCTTTTGAGCAGTATTTTTTCCCATATAATGCCCACCACATATCCCCTCATGCATTTCTTTCAACAATTTGTCAGCTTGAGCCTCATCAACACATTTCAAAATTATGTAATCCAAATTCCTTTTATATAACTTGCATTTTATAATTACATACTTGATTGCCTATAGTTTCAGTGTCCTTTTCTTATTGTCATCCATTTGAACTTTGTCCTGACTATCAAATATAGTTTCTAAAATAACAAGTCCCTTAGGAACCTTATTAGTCTTAAGTTGCAGGACTTCATTACCAAGGATAACCTCTTTTCCTTCTACAATCTCAACCAAGGCTGAACAATCTAGCTCCTAACCATGATATTGATCTTCACAATTCATAAATCTCAAAATATCCTAGTCATCTTCAAAGACCTGCCAATTTTCAACATTATCTGGTATACTAGGCCTAATCTGAATTTCAACCTTGGAGACACTAGAAAATGTAATGTCACTAGGATTGATTGCTATATTGGCTAACAAATCAGCCATTTTATTGTTGCTCCTATCCTTCCATACAATATTGAAAGCATCAAAATATTCAATCATGTCCCAAATAGTATTTCTATATTGTTTCAATCTCTTGTTCTTGGAAGCATATACTGATCTTACTTGGGACACAACTAACTCTAAATCACCCACAACTTTTATGCATTTAATTCCATGCTTGTGTGCCAACCTCAATCCTATTAGTAATGCCTCATATTTTTCTATGTTAATTGTACATGAGAAGCTTAATGTGAAAGAGAACTTGTAAGTATTCCCATCAGGAGAAATAAGCAAATTACCTACCCCTGAACCATCTTTGCAATTTGCACCATCAAAATACATCACCCACAAATCACCCTTCTCAGATTTAACTTTTATCTCCAAAGTAATAGGTGACAGTATAGGCTCCTTTTCAAGCATAGCAACCTGTGCTCTAAAAGCATTAATATCAATGTCCACAAAACATGTAGTCTCATTGTCAATACTCCTTTCAATCATGTGGCATACTCTTGGATCTTTCTAAATCTTAATAAACTGATCATCAATCTTGAAAGTTGCATAGGACAAGTCACATTGTAAACTTCCACCCATGGCAGCACTCCACTTCCTAGATAATAACATCCCATAATGAGGAGGAATATCCACCACCAAGACACTCATTGTCAAACTTTTCTCTGGATAGGCTGCCAATCTATAAGGCATTGCATTTATGGTCCCAATAACTGGTACTTCTCTCTGATCCATTGCACAACATCTGCCTTGGACTGTATCAAATTTAAGGCCCATTTTTTTCATGATCTTGAAAGGCATGATAGTATTAGAGGCCCCTGAATCAATCATACAATTCATTAATTTCATTCCATTCACTATGATACTCAGGAAGAATGGATCAATGTTTTCAAGACTTCCATTGACAGAGTTGTCCAAGTATATAGGTGGTATCTGAGATACCAATCCTTGAACCCCCAATTCTTTCAAGACTTTAGCCTGGGGTTCATTATATGCAACATCATTATCATGGACATTATCCACCCATGCAAGAGCTTTATCTCTATGCTCAGGGATCCTCAATAATTATGAAAAAGGAACCTTGACAGTAATCTGAGACAATATAACCAACATATCAACAGGGGCAGAGGAAGGAATCTCAATCTGCACTGCTCTAGTGTCTTTATGTTTCTCTGATACATTAGTTGTAGTTGTCACCTTCATTTTTTCATTTTTAGCCATTGTACTAACTAGCCTCTCCACTTCCTTCTAATTATTTGTGTCATGGACAATAGAGATCTTTTCAGCTCCAAATCCCCTTGGTTCCCACTTTTTATCTCTTTCATTTTTTAACTTCACCAAGTTGTCATCTTTTGATTTGTTTCCATTGGGTCCCTTAGGATTGGTATCCTTTATAAACATTCCTGCAGCTTTTCCATTGGTATCATTTTCTATCATATTTCTCATTTGCACTTGAGCTACCATTTCTATAGTGATCCTAGAAATTTCTTCTTTTGAAAGTCTTCTTAAATTCACTAGCTCTGAGGAAGAATTCATGTTACATGTCTTTTCATCAACGTCATCATTATCAGAAAAAACTTCTTGATGAAATAGAGCCTTATTTTGTCTCTTCAAGCACACATCAATTTCTTCACCAATGTTATAATCATCTTCATATCCCAAATATGAAGATGTCATGTTACACCCAATATTATCATGAGTTCCTTCTTGATCAGGTTCTTTAGAACAACCATCTTGGTATACAGCCATGGACTATGCAATCACACAATGTTCTGCAGAATGAGGAGATTGAAAAGCTACACACCATGGTGAATCCTCCATGACATTTACTTAAGCTCTTTGTAAAGGATCAGGGATAGATCTATCATTGTTTCCTTTTGCATCAGGGACAATAGGTTTGCCGTCATTCCATTGGGTGTTATAAGGATAATTCTATAGCCTATTTTTCCTATTGCAATTGTTGTTAAAATAAGGCTTGTCACTAGTAGAAACCTTTTCATTTCTAAGAATAGGTATTTTTAAGTCCTTTAGTGCATTCAACACCTTATCCAACTTGTCTTCCTCTTGCTTCTTATTTCCAATATTTCTCTCATTATCCCTTTTGTATTTTTTATCCCCAAAAAACTTAGGGTCATCTCTTTTTCCACCCAATTTTCTTGATATTTTCATGTTGTTTTCAATATTGACAGCAATCCTAAAAGCATCTCTGAGAGTTCTTGGTTCTTTGTCCCTCAAAAAATATCCCATCTTACCATCAAATGCATTGAAGTATGTGGTTAAGCAGACATTGTCATCTAACCTCATGACTTGAAATAATTTATGCATACCCTTCTGAAATCTCATGTTGAACTTGGCTGCAGATTCATTCTAGTTTTTCCTTATGGTGTTGAATTCAATCAATATGAAACTAGAATTAGGCCTATCACCATATTATTCTTTGAAGCATTTCTCAAAGGAATCCCATGTATCAATACATCTGTTAGGAAGTCTTTTGAACCAATCTCTAGCATCTTCCACCAAAGACTGAACAAACAATTTCATGACCACATCCTCATGTTCAACCTCATAATCATTTAGCACATCAACAAACAACCTAAGGTGATCTTCACAACTAATGGCATTGTTACCAGAAAATTTAGGTATTTTGTCTCTTATATCAGTTGGGAAAGCATTGGGGTAACCTAGTATTCCATCAAAGGTAATTTTTCTATATCCCTCTAATTGCAAAGGTCTCCTTTGAAAACTTAAGCTAGTGTTTCCACTAGAATTAACATTCACATTTACATTTCCATCCACTTGTACACTTGACTATTGTTTAGGGTCAACACCTATCTTGGTAGATGAAGTGAGCAGTGAATTACGAGCAGTACCATTACTAGATAGAGCAACATTAGAAGTTGTAGATGGCATACCTATTTCAGTAGTAGACGGTCCAAGAGTATTTGCTGACAAAGCTCTCAAGAATTGGATCTTTCTTCTTTTTTTGCAATAGAAGCCTCAATTTCAACCTTCTCCAATTCTCTTGCAAGATCATCATCTTCTTTTCTTTTCCTTTCCATTTCTGTATCTTCATTTGAAAAAGGTGGTGGGACCTTTAGTATTTTTACCAGCTCATTTATTTGAATCCCCACCATCTTTTGTTTTCTCTTTTCATTAACAATAGTAGTAGGCTTGGTGATTGCACATTCATTTTCATCTTTAGGTAAAGAGGCATAGCTCTAGACCTATCTAATCATAGGGCCCTCTTTATCAAATTCATGGTCTTACAGTAAGCGCTCTCTTTCACTTCTCAAAGCATCAAGATCACCGAAGACATCATGCCATAAAGTTTTAGGAGCAGAAGCAAGCACTCTATTTCTCTCCTTTATCTCATTAATCTTTCTAAGTAGAGACTCTCTTTCTATTAATGCATTTATTTTTTTAGCATCTCTTTCTTTTTGTAATCTCTTGTATATGGCATCCTATTCCACTAACTATAATCTCAATGTGCCCAAATCATTTGGGTCAATCATAATGTCTTCAGAGCTTGATGACACATCCATATCAGTAAGATTTTGATATGGGAAATGGACACATCTTGGTCCCATGGGTTTCCTTCTAAACATATCCTCATCATGATATAAATTTGGTCCAAAACCCATTTCTCTTGCTTGTACATCCTAATCTACAGGATGTGAATCTTTGTCTTGAAACAATGCCTTTGAGGTATCATAAAATTAATCTCCAGAGTGGCCACTATCAAATTTATAACTTTTATATCATGAATCATCTTCATTTGAAGATGCATGTGGTGCTCTATTTCTAGCATTATTTCTTTCTCTTATAGGGGTACTAGTAGATTCCCCATCTCTTCTAATCCAACTCTTCTTTTTTGATCTAGGCAACTACTCCAGAATAACCTCTAGATTTTCTTGACAAAAGACCTAGTATTCCTTCTTTTGTCCATGGTTGTAATCTATAAACACTAGTTCTTAACCCTTTGAGTCGCCACCCACTTTCAATGGGAATATCCTAATAAAAAAAACTTGAGAAGTCTAAAAGACAACACAAGTTGAAACTGGAGAAACATGGGAATATGCTAAAATTTATTTTATCTCTAGACTCTCCCCAGTAGAGTCACCATTTTGTTGGTTCCTACTCTTTCCACTTGCAAATTTACACTATGATTGACAAATTAATGTCATTGACTCTATCACCACTCCAAACTCTACAACAAAAAGGGCCAATTAACAAGGATCAACAACAATCCTCCTACACTTTGAGCCTAATGCTCAAGCGGGTGTACCCTTGACTCACTTCTTGAAAGGAGTCTCCAAAATATTACACATTCATGCCCTTTACAAATTGATTTAAATATTTTATCATTTATGTTTGTTTGATTGATGATAGTAAAAATGCCTCCTGAGAATGGACCAATGTCTCCTCCTAGGGCACAAAGTCACAATACAACATACATCATTGAAAATCTAACTCCAACACACCCAAATCCAAAATAAGTGTTTTTCCTATTATTCCTCTCCAACCTCACACTTAGACATCAGATTCTCATTCAACCATGGATTCTCTGAAACTACCTTTAAGGATTTAATCCTGACTTTGGCAAGAACTCAAAGATATTTTCACAATATACTTTGTATACCATACATTAAATCACTTTGTGACATTAATATATAAGAATGTAGGATCAGAATAAGAAGACATACATAAGTCTGAGACTAGGATTCAAGTGCATTTTCATTAAAACTTGTAGAGTCAATACATTGCAAAATAACAAAATGCTAAGGAAAAACAAACCCTAAGCCCAAGCTCTCATTACTCAATTTTTGAAATTGACCATCAACAACCTCTACATACATCAGACAACCATTTATAGTCACTATCCATCTTGGAATCCTCTGGAAAGGATGCAACAAGCTACGGATAGTTAGGATAGAATTAGGGTTTCAACAACCCACCAACCGGATTCAATCAAAATTTATTGCAGGGGAGGAAACCAAGCAATCTTAGAGAAGAACAAATCCAAGAATGATCTTCATTGATGGCACTAACCCTAAATAGTACAAAAAATACTAGAAACACATCAAGTATACCCACTGCAACTCTAACTACGATGTGACTTGAATAACCATTTCACCTACAACCAAGGCGCGAACACCTTCTGTAGTCAATCATAACTCAGGCCATACTATACCAGTGAGTGCAAACTCATACCATGCAGATCAACCATCAAAAAATTGAATTTTCAATCCTTCTGTCATTGAGAAACCCTTAAAATATTTGAATTTTGGGTAGCAACAGTTAATCAGCTAGTTTAAAACATGACCGTCGATTAATCTCCTTCCCGACAGATCGTGTGGTTCTCAAAAATCAACAAAATGGTCAACTAAGCATAGAACCACATCACCCTCCTCACAACCAATAGAAATCTAGCATGTCACCATGTCATGGTAACTTAGACCCACCGCTTACATTCCTTTATAGCCTGATACCAAATCGACAGCTGTCGCAAAATCATAAAGGATAACCTTTGTTCATCTTTACCATGCGGATTCATGACAGCCGTAGATTTTTGCTACACTTTAACTCACCATATAATGCCATAAACCTTGGCCCCACTAAAAACTACCAAGTCACCCATCTAGCAACCAATCATAAATACGCACATCAGCAGTATCTAACAATGGACCCACCTGTTAGTAGCCACTGCCTCATGGGATATCAGACGATTGTCGAGATGCTGCGATGATTAAAATTTGGGCAATTTTCCCTCACAACAATGTGACAACTGTAGATTATGATTGCACTTTAACCGCTTCCAAACTAAGACTGCCAGATAAAAAACTAACCATCCACCAAGTCACTGAAGGCTAAGGAATTAACCACCAAAATCAAGAGACCCCGCAAACACACAGTCGCCCAATCGCTGAATGAAAAACTTAACTGCCCAAGAAACTAGAGATCAAGCAACTAAAAAACTAAGAAAATTTGGGCCCCGTAGAGTCATAGCAGTGCATATAGGAAATGTCAATGTTAAAGAATAACTGTGAGCATGCAAAGAGTCGAAAACAACTAGGGTTTTATGGCTGAGACAGCTTTGGAACCCTGCAACATAAGTTATTTCCTATAGAGCTTCAAACAATGATATCTCACTGGTTTCTACCCTTCAGGACATGTGCCCTTAACCCAACCCTGAAAACTCAATAATCTATCACATGGTAAGGGTGCAAGCCAAGAAACATCATATACTTAGCTCGCAAGTTAAAACTATGTCACAGCTAGGGCATGGTAGCTCACCTAGATTTTTGCATATTAGACCATGCGCCTTGGACTGAAGCATACTGACATGAAAAAAAACCCTGGACAAGGGCACAAATGATGAAACATTTTATATCATGCACACACATAAAAATAGGCTTGCAGGCTGAGTGGGACAATTTCTAGAAAACTACGAGGATAAGACCAATTTCATAGGATTTTGGCTTTGACAAGAAAATGGCCTAACAGCTCCTATTTGAAAACAATAGATATTATTGAAATAAGAAGAAGCCAATCTCATCCTTTCTCTTGTGATCTTATATGACAGGATTTCAAAGCTCCTATTTGAGAATAATAGACATTATAGACACATAAGTTGAAGCTAGTTCTTCCTTGCTCTTGTGATATTATATCAAGGATTTCCTAAGCTACTTTATTCAAATTGGATCGTATTATCACTTGATATTCATACCTTCTTGATAAAAAGAAGTGTATCCCTAGATGTGTAGTGACAAAATTCACCCTCTCTTGGTTTTAGATTGAGGCCAAGTAGTGCCAGGATTTCAACGGGATAAGGTTTAGTATCCATATGGCATTCAGCAACCACACTCTACATAAATCCATTTTTTCCATCCTTCAATGTTACCAAATACATATTTGTACTCTTCACATAGTGATAGTAATAAACTTTAAAAGGAAATAACATAGAGTGACAAGCCACATGCTTGATGGAGGAGGGAGCCAAGAGTTTTGCTCCCTTTACTGTAATCAAATAAATAAACATCATTGTAAAACAGAGGAGTGAAAATCTCAAAGAGAATTCATGGCTTCTCCTTATTTTCAATGCTCAATCAAGTTGTTACTATTTAAATATGTCAACAAACTGGCATAATAGAAAACCTTAAAGAAGAATAATACAAAATAGAGAATGTAGAAAGCCTTCAAGTTGAGAAATGTGCAAATATTGTAGAGAAACCCTTGACCATAACATTATATAATGGAACCCTCATCGAGCCATGAAAAGAATATGTAAAAGACATAAAAATGTGATATATTTTCTTGTGTTCTCCTTCAAAAGAATAGAGCCTAGGGAAAAGCATGACGCATGCCTAGCAACAAGCCCAGATTTGTAAAAAAGAGTCTTAGAGATCTTCTAATTAGAAATCTTCTAATTTGCATTTCTAGACAAACCCTAGGATGAAGCTAATGACGCTCAATCAGATGAAGCAACGAGCCCAAATTTGTAAAAAAGAGTTTCAGAGATCTTTGAATTCGTGTTTCGCGCACTGAAATTCCCTTGAAAAAATTTGTCATGGTAATAATGAATGAGAAATGAAACCTTTTTTTTTTTAAGTTATGCTTGCATTTGTCAAAATTTTGACTCACACAGTATTGGTCAAAATTTTGACTAACACAAAAATAACTTCAAAAAAAATGAAAGTTTTCCTTCTATAATCCGACCAACCAAAACCTTTTTATTTCATGGTTAAAATTTTTGGTAGAAAAACTAGGTAAAATGTAGTAGTGGGCCACAAGAGTAACAATCTCCACTAAAACCTCTCCCTGTTGTAGGAGCACTAGACTGCTGAAAACTCCCTCTACTAACACTTTGTTGAACACTCTAAAAAGGCTTACCAAAAGAATGACTCTTACTATGCTGAGCATTACAGAATTTCTTGGACTGAGAACCACCATCCTGAGCTGAAATAGAAAACCCCTTCTGCTGTTGATCCTAATTACCTCTTGGAAAGGTAGAAGGATTTTGAAAGTTCCCATTCCTCTGAGATTGATTCCCCTTAGAACCACTAGACTGAGCACCCCTCTGATCACTATGACCCAAATCTTAATTTTTCTTCGTCAGAGTGGCCTTAATGACCACTTCCTTGAGGTTCTTAGGCTCAAAGAGCTTAACATCCCCAACTATGGGAGCATTAAGCCCCCTAACAAAGAGTTGTACAAGAAGAGTTGTGTCCTAACCAAAACCAGCATACTGCTTGAGCTAGAAAAATTGATGCTCATACTCTCCCACTGTCAAGGTCAACTATCTCAAGTTATGGAATTCATCCTCTCTCTATCACCTTAACTAATTAGAAAGGAAGCACTCTTGGAAGTTCTCAAGGAACAATTCCCAAGTCACTAAATCTATTTTAAGTCCTAACTTCTCCTCTTATATCTTCCACCACACAACTGCAAACTCAGTAATCTACATCACTGCATACCTGGCTTTAGTATTACTACTAAAGGGATGAATAGAAAAACTCCACTCTAAGGCTATAAGCCATTTCTCAGCCTCTAAACCAGATCCTTTCCCATCATAGGGAATAGGTCATCCTCTCATCAGATCCCTCATGTGATTAGCTGCCACAACTATAGGATCCACTATGAAGTTCCTTCTTGGAGGAATCCTAGACCTATCCCTTACCCTATGTTCTCTCTAAGAGTAATGAGAAACATCCTGATCCACCTTGACCTATTCAAGACCAAGATGATTTAGAATCACCTACAAAATTTGTCTTATATCTGGTCCTTCAAACTCAACCTGACGATCCTCTCTATGCTCATCTCTGGACTGCTGATGAGGACTAACCTATCTGACACTCATAGAAGGGCTATGTTTTCTACCCCTACCATAGTTACCAGAATGACCTCTACCATAGCCTCTAGTAGCTCTAGTCACAGGCATGATTCTTGTAACATCAGAGATCCAAACATTTCACAACAAGCTTGAAACAAAAACAAAAGATAACATAACTACAAAGAAATAGTCCGAAAACAATAATGTTGTATGTCTATTTTTAGTTTCAAGTTTCAACTACACAAAACCTAATGAGCGTACATACCCAGAGTTCTCAGTGTAGAAACTCTACTCTGATACCAAATGTAATGCCCCACCAGGGAACCCAATAGAGATTAACCTAAAACATGCTACTAAGTTTGGTGAACAATTTTTTTTCTAAAGTTTACATACAAGAAATACATTCATATGGAAGCGCAATAACCATTTACTCACATTAACACAACAACCAACATAGATAACAAAACTCAAGGGTCCCATGACATAGAATTACCTAAGAATAAACTCATCTAAATAACATCAACAAAAGATTTCATAACATAGAAATTACAAATACATCATACATCAATAATTACAATCCTCATGGACATCCATGAAAACTAAATAAACTCACATCCTCTACACATGTCACAGGGTATGTGGTAATCACTCTAACAATAATAGATACAATATCCAGATTAGGTATTGTATGCACCCAAAAATAGTCACCTAGACTTTGGGCCCCATTTATTTGATTTATCAACCATGAATCAATTTTATCAATAATCACTATTTTCAACATTATCAATTTCTTAATCAAATCTTAATTTTGATCATTTATTGGATTTTTAGCCTATGGGCTAACCATTTAATCTAAGCCTTTATTTAATTAAAAGGAATTTCCTCCCCTTTTATTAAATAAAAAACCCCCACTTTCCTCTTATCCTAAGTTGCACAAATAAAGTATTATTCCTATTTTATAAAAAGGAGAAAAATACTTTTTGTCTCATATGGACATAAAGTCAACTCTTATTTTCCTATTGGAGGATACTTGTGCACATAGATTGCTCCTCTTTCAAGCTCCACTGTTGATTAAGACTTTTTGCCTCTTAATCTCAATGGTCCATTTCACCTCATTTCTTATAAAAGGAGAGCTCTCTCCCTCATTCTAAGACACTTGTTTTATGCTAACTCTATGCTGCAGGAATTTTTTGGAGCTTTTTGGAGATCATTGTTGCATTACATCTTAGAGTTCTTCATTTTCTCCATAGTTTAGTTTTCATTCTTGCATAGTAGTTCATGTTTATGCTTTCATAGCTTAGATTTTTACTTTCCAACTTTATAATAACTCATCTAGCTTAATAGGAAGGATTGTAACACATTGCTATTTCCATTTCATAGCTTAGTTTGTACTTCCATTTTCATAGCATAGCTTGCACATTTGCATTCTCATTCTTAGCTTGCATTGCATTGCATTTCCATTTTATTCTTTGGGGATATTGGCACTCTTGCCCTTGTCCTCATTCGAATCTCTCATTGTATGGTTGACTAGCAAGGTCACAAGCTCAACAGCTCTAGCTGAGAGCAAATCCATAATCTTGCAACTCCATGCATAAAGAGCTATGGATCGATTTGTGAGGGCTCATTTTTTAGTTCCCTTGCATGTAAGGATCCATAGAAGTGCACTACTTTTGTGTGTACATTTTTGGTGCCCACCGTGGGGCAGAGTAGATTAGCTTTGTCCCTTTAATTCTGCATTTTCCATCAAAATTTTTGTCAATTTTTGGCTTCATTTTCATTCTCTGGTTTTCTATCTCAGAATATCATGCGATACTTCTCAGGTATATCATGCGATATACCTCATAATACTAGTGTGACACTTCACATCATAGAAGAATTGCACAATGGTATTGAGGTCTATCACCTAGTGTTGTGTGAAGTGTTTCCCGCATATCTTGTAGTATATCACTCGGACTGAGGTACATCGCACAATACTGGTGAAGTCTGAGGTGTATCACCTAACACAGCAAAGAGCTAGATTTTGAGTTTTATCAGCCAGATTTGATCACATTTAGTATGTTGGCTTACTTTGCTGCATTTAAACAGAGTTAATTTACATTTCTCAGTCTAAATTGATCAAGTTTTTACATTGCTTTCACTTAGATTTTGGTTTTCCTAACCCTAGTTGTCTAACAAGTTGTGATTGTAGGAGCTTTGTTTGAAAGGAAATCACTATAAATCGCATGTCAAAGAGGGCTACTAACATTTTTGTACGGCTGCCCAAAGCATAAACAAAAACAAAAAGAAAATTTTTTAAAGTGTTTGTGATTTATTTCCTTTCAAGTGTGGCATTTACTAATTGTATTAGGAACCTTAATACCTTGTTGTAGGAATTTTGAGGTGGTAGGAGAGTATGTTCTTCACTCTTGTGGTGAAATAGAAATCTTGACCCATCTTGGGATTTTGAAAGCAAGGGGGTAATTAAATTTTGCTTGGTGTGTTTGGGAGAAGTTTTTGAGATAGGGGAGTATGCTCTTCACCCTTGTGGTGAACCAAAAACCTTGAACCTCAAAAATCATCCATTCTTTGTTTAGTTTAGGATCCTTTAGTGGGCCTACTCTTGAGCAATCAAGAGGAATGACCCAAGTGGGGACAACCTTGTCATCATTTTCTTTGGTGGTGAGTGATTCCAACTCACTATAATCTCAAGGCTATTGAGGACACAAAACTTTGGTAGACATAACACTTGTCTTCGCTTGATGTGAGTAACTCATGGGATTGTGACCATGGGGAAAGCATTGAGCAAGAATGCTTAAGGTACTCTTGAGGCCACGAGGTCCCAATCCTCTATGAGGAGCAAGAGGGGTGTTATGAATGGAAGCCCTTATTAAGAACCTTTAGATAGAAGCCACCTTATTTAACCGCTTATCTTCTTAGTGCAAGGATCAATCCAAGTGGAACAACCCAGATCACCTTAAGATACTCACCATATGTGTTCCTTTGGTTGTGTCTTTGACACTTCCATGACAAAGCCAACATCTATCGTGGGTAACCACTTTGTGTGAGGCAAGGGGACACCAAGTTGTGGGCTAAGTTGGTAAGTATTGAGCCTTGACTTTTTAGGATAGATTTGCTTGAATTGTCTTCAATTGTGTGATACCAGTGTAAATGTTCTCAATATACAAACAATCAGTAGCATTCATAGGGTGTAATTTTATTTTGATATCACAAGTGTTTGTCTTGGAAAGGTTGCTTTTGCCCTTGTTTCAAGTGTTTTGAGACATGTTTTGATCCCTCACTATTTGCAAACTTGCCAAAATTCTATTGATATTATGATTGAGATCAAAAATGTCAACCCTCAGACTGAAAATTTTGACCAAACAGACCCAAAAATGCAAATTTTACATAGTTCTAGTCAAGAGTTAAACAATTTTGCAACAGTATCACCTGCTTTGAGAAGAAATATCACGCGATAGTTCACCCATGATAGACTATCACACGACCTGCCTGGTGTTTATCACCTGGGTATTGTGGGGTATATTGCCTAGTGTCATGTGAAGTATCACCTAGTTATAGGTGTATCGCCCTGTTAGCCTGGAGTATATCACCTGGATAGTTTATGTTGTGCTCTTAGTTTGGTCAGTTTCAGTTGTTGTTGGTCAAGTTAGGTCTTTGAGTAGGTTTCTTACTTTGTCGTTAGAAACCTATCTTAGCTCTAAATTTTTGGTTTCAGTCCTCTGGGATAGCATCATCTAATTTACGAGGTCACTTTGGGAATAATTGTCAAGTTAGAAGGCCATTCTTGGTGACAAAGTTTATCTCTAGGATTGTTAGCTACATTCTTGGAAAATTTTAGTCCTCTTATTGTCCAAATCACTTTCATTTAAATCTCAATTTCAATTACATTTTGGCCTAGTCCAACCTCCTGGTTCAAAAGTGCAAGGGTAGTTACCCTTTTATTTGAAGTACCTCTTTGACAGTGTTGGTAAAGCCCCTTTGATATTTCTATCTTTTCATTTCTCTTTGGACAATAGAGAGCTTTGATTATCCTAGTTTGGTGTTGACACTTTGAGAGGTCATCTTATCATTAAGAGTCTCTTTCTTTCATGTCAGTTATGACAAGGTACCAAGTCAATCAAGGGAAGCGACCCCCTATTTTCTTTAGCCAGTTACCACCAGTTAAGACTCGCCAACAGCATAAGGGAAAGGGACCCCTTTTTTATCAATCTCCTAAGAGTGAATCTGAGGTTTTCTTTAATCCAAAGGGTAATCCTAGTGAAGTGAGCACCTCTTTAGCACCACTTCCATCAAGCATGGACATGAGTTACACTTTCACTCGACAACAAAGAGAAGCCATGAATCAAACTCTTGAGGATATCTTCCAACGGCATAGGAGAGAGTACGGTGGTTCTTCTCATGCTAGTCCACCCGGGTCACCTCCCAACAATGTGAGATATTTTGATGCCCACCAACGAGTCGAGAGACATTATAAATAAACTCACTCAGATTCAGGGTCACAACACGAGGACCAGAACAACAAATCTAGTGACCACCACATCAACGCAGCCAACGCAATAAGGCATTCGAGACCATCCTCTCCACTTAAAGATACCTCTCGATATGTAAATATGAGATTGAAAAGCATTGAGAGGGAGAAGCAAGCCTATTTGGATGAACAAGCTGCTAAAAAGGAGAAATTTAGACAACTAGAAGAAGAGGAACGTGCATTATTGGACATAAGGAAGAGAGTCACCCAAGAAGAAGAAGATAGACTCTATGCACAACAACTCCAAAGCTGATTCAATGGGAGGGGTACCAATAGTGGGACCAACTCACCCCCATCTACCCCTTCACCAAGTCCTAGAAGAAGATTAAGGACGCCCTCACGATCCCCAATCCTAGAGGAAGAAGGGATTCAAGATATGATCATCATAAGAGATGATCACCTCATAGACATTCAAAGCAACCCTCCCAACAAGCACATCATGGCTCACAACATGGAGGAAGTTATACCAACTTTGATAAAATGGATTTTATGACTATGCAACAAGAACCATCCTTTCAAGCATATGTGGAAAAATATGTGGAACAAAACAAGGATCAATTCCTAAAAAGCCTTATCAACAAAGGTGCTAAGGTCCCATACAATTTTGATGTCCATCAAAAGATTAAGAAATAGAATCCTTCAACCAATGAGGTGATCATGCAAATGCAAAAGGATATAGAAAAGATGAGGGCTCCTAAGAGCACGTTTAATTTGGACTCCATATGCCCCAACCCAATTGACAAGAGTGTGGTGTTGGTTGAGTTCCCTAAGAAAGTTGAGTTTCTAACCTATGACAAATATGATGGCGTTGGTGACCCTCATGACCATGTTCGATAGTTCTACATAATGAGCTTTTCTTTTCACCATGAAGACTCCTACTTGATGAGATTATTTCCAAGGAGTCTCAAGGGTCAAGCCATGGAGTGGTTCACCAACATTACTCCTCTAGTAAAGACATTTAAGGAACTTGTCCAAAGATTTGTTCAACATTTTTCTTATAATCTATCAAGGTCGGTCATGATGCTTGATTTGTGCAAACTCAAACAAAATCAAGGAGAACCTTTTGTCACCTTCCTACAAAGATGGAGACGTTTGTGCTCAAAATATCCAAGGACAATTCCTGAGGAGGAAAGAATAGACATCATTGTGAGCAACTTGATATCAGAATTAAGATATGAAGTAAGGAAGATCCTGTTTAATTCTTTTGATACCATGGTAGAAGTGGCATGTCGCATAGAGGATGTCCTAAAAGAACAAGGGATTTTGGCTAAATCAACTAACAACAATAATAGCCAAAACAACAACAATAATGGTAACAAGGACAAAAAGAACTCTTATTGGAATAAGAATAAGTAGGTGGTCAATGACGGAGTTGTTGACTCATCACAACCTAAGAATGAGGAACTTCTTAATCTCTCTCATGCAGTTCAAGCCATGAAGCTGCAAACATCCTCAGGACAAGAAGAGAATAAACCCAAGTATCAAGGGAGACCTAAAAAGGAAAAGAGACAATTTACCAAACTTGGGGACTCTTATGCAGACATTTTCAAGACACTAATTGCTCACAATTTGGCAGACCCTCAGGATCCTGCCAAGCACCGCATACCAAATCCTAAACCTCATTGGTGGGATGAGAAGGCCTTCTGTGTCTTTCACAATGGAATTGGACATGATATAGAAAATTGTTTTAGACTTAAGCATCTTGTTCAAGACCTTATTGAGAGCAATAAATTACAAGTTGATGGTCTAACCACTAATGTGGATCACAAAGCCTTTAAATAACCCTTGCCCAAATATGAGAAAGGAGAGAATTCTAACAACAAGAATGGCAAGGCTGCTATCAAATATACCTACACAAATGCTAAAAATGTTATTAACATGCTTGAAGTGGCTGATGATAATTTCAACATGATGAGAGGGAAAGATCCTTATGGATATGATGTGGATTCAACTCCTATGCCTGATGAAGGACCCATTGTGGTACTAAGAGGTCCTCACTCATGAAGGATGTCCCAACCTCTTAATGTTGTCACTAGAAGCCAAGCTCAAGGTCCCATTGTTATTAGAGGTCCTAACTCTAGTAAGTCTAAGCAACCAGTGTCAAAGGGTGTTCTCTCAAAATCTATTGTTGGTCCTGAGTTGAATTATAATCTTGTTGACCAATTACAATGTACGCTAGCACAGATCTCAATCTTTGAGCTTTTGGAATTGTCCCCTAAGCATAAGCATGTCCTTGAGGATGCTTTGCGAGTGGCTAACATCCCTAACAACTTAGATATTGATCAATTCTAGAATATGGTCAACCACTTGGCTAGCCCTCACTACCTTACATTCTCAAAAGAAGATGACAAGTCATTAAGCCACCCACACAATTTGGCCCTTCATATAGAGGTTATGATCCACAAGACCCGTGTTAGGCGCGTGTTGATAGATGGGGGTGCTGGGCTTAATATTTGTTCTTTGGGTTATTTAGAAGAAGTCATTGATACAAGGAAGAAGATAACTATCAAGGCTTATGATGAAGCAGAATGTAGTTATAAAGGATTGGTTGTTCTTCCTATCTGAATTGGTCCTGTAGCGAAAGATATTTTGTTTCAGATTGTTGATGCCGATCCTTTGGCTTACAATATTTTGTTAGGTAGACCATGGATACATGAGATGCAAGCAATCCCGTCTACTTATCATCAGTGTGTAAAGTTCCCTTACAATGGAATAAAAGTCTGTATACCTGGAGATAGCACACTGTCAGTCAACACAATTTCAGCAGGGTCTCACATTCCTTTGAATAGGAAGGCTAACACTTTTGATACTGCATTTGAGCAATGCAAGAATAAATTCAAGACCATAGATCTTGGCATGGGGGATTACAAAATTGATTCATTCACAAAATTGCCAATTTCCCCTAGGTCTTATGGCAAACCTTCTCAAGACATGAAACCCTCATCTTCAGCCATGACATTGTTTGACAAGTTTGTAGAATCCTTAGTTCTGATTCAAGAGGAAAAAGAAGAGGTTGTCGTTAGGGACTGGATTTACCAAGAGGAGAAATACTGACATAATGAGGATTTTGCACCTTCCCTTCGAGCTTATGGGAGAGGTTATACATTGGTTAAGAATATGGGTTATCCAGGACATGGTCCCCTTAGTCATTGATTGGATGCCAAAGCTGAACCTCTTAACCATGCCCTTTTTGGATGAAGGAATAAGTCAATAGTTGGCTTAGGTTTTGAAAATAAGAAACAAAAAAGCATCCATGTCTCAGCTACGATAGACAGTGACAATGACTCAGACTACGTACCTAATCTTTCCAATCAACAAGACATATCTAATGATTGGGTGCCTTCAACAAATCTCCTTTGGGGAGATTCAAAAGATTTGATAATTGATGGTCCTACTATCCCAGCTGCGACAGATAGTGACTATATGAATGCTAGATTGACAATGGAAAGTGTTGCTATCCTAGCTGTGATAGATAGTAACAGTGCTAATGTTGGGGAAGGGGAAACTCTTCTCAATCTTGAGGCTTCTACATCACAAGGCCCAAATAATGATTTAGAAATAGACTCACATGAGTTCGAATGGGATTCACTTTCAGATGCAATAGTTGATTTGGACATGGATGTTGTCCATACTTATAGTACTCAACCCGATGTGACCAATGAGCCTAGTGTAGGACTGGAGGATTGGACTCCTCGAATTGCCTTAGTGGACGATGCTTCATTTGATAGGACAAATCTTGACTCAGGTATCTCAGGAGGGGACCGGATGAATCCTGATTGTATGATCACCAGAGATAACACCTTCCACATACACAATGTTGAACTAGTTATTGACCTACCCCTTATTCATTTCCACCTAATTGACTGGTCTCAGCGACATCAAGAGCCTAAACTTCTCACTTTTCAGAATGACTATGAAATTGCATGTTATCTAAATGCTCTTGAACCTATAGTCTCTTCCACCGTGAACCAACAACAAGTATGACAGAGCCTGATATTAAGTACCTCAGTCTAAAAATAAAAGAAAAAGAAAAAAAGAAAGATGGTTCTGATGGTGAAAACCACTTTGTAGTGGTGTCAAAACCCAAAATAGTAAAAAGAAAAGACGTATCCAAAGGTGAAAACCTTTTTGAGGTGCCTAAGGATGGGGTACTTAATAACTTGCCAAGTTACTTCCAAGATAGATCATCAGTTCTTATTGAGCCTACACAACCAATGAATTTGAATACAAAAGAGGCTCCCCAAATAGTGCACCTAGCTCAGTCTCTATCAGTTGGAGAAAAAGAGGCATATACAAAAATTTTGCAAAAGAAGAAAATCAACTTTGCTTGGACATATTCTGATATGCCAGGGCTTGACACTGATCTTATTATGCATCATCTATCTATAGCTCTAGGAATAAAACCAGTTAAACAAAAGTTGAGGAAAATGCATCCTCACATAGCTCTTCTTGTTAAAGCTGAATTAGAAAAGCTCTTATGTGCAGGATTCATTTGAGCTATCGACTATGCTGAGTGGATCTCCAATATTGTTCCAGTTTCAAAACATGATGGGTCCATTCGCATTTGCACAGACTTCAAAGACCTCAACAAAGCATGCCCCAAAGATGACTTTCCACTCCCTAACATAGACATGATAGTGGATATGACTATGGGCTATGAGATATACTCTTTAATGGATGGTTTTTTCAGATATAACCAAATAAAAATAGCTCTCGAAGATCAAGAGAAAATAGCTTTCACATGTGCATGGGGAACCTATTGTTGGAACATCATGCCATTTGGCCTAAAGAATGCAGGAGCAACATACCAGTGAGCTATGACCACAATTTTTCATGATATGATGCATAAGAACATGGAAGATTATGTGGATGATACCCTGGCTAAATCTAGAAAATGGGACACACACCTCGATGTTCTGGAAGTAATTCTAGATCGCATGGCACAGTTTCAGCTTAGATTGAATCCAAAAAAATGTGCATTTGGAGTTGCCTCAGGTAAACTCCTAGGATTCATAATTTCAGCAAAAGGAATAGAGGTTGATCCTGAAAAGGTCCAAGCTATATTAGATATGCCACCTCCAAGAAATATCAGTCAAATGAGAAGTCTTCAAGGATGTCTTCAGTTGATCAGGAGGTTTATTTCTTAGCTTGCAAATAGAGCACAACCTTTTAATAAGACATTGCATAAGGGTGCTTCCTGCGTGTGGAATGAGGAATGCCAAAAGAGCCTAGATTACATTAAACAATACTTGGCTAATCCTCCAATTTTGATGCCGCCTATTCCTGGGAAACCATTGATTTTATACATTTCAGTAATAGAGTCTTCCTTAGGGGCATTGTTGGCTCAATTAGATGATACTAGGAAAGAAAGGGCTATTTACTACATTAGTCGTACTCTAGTATCTTATGAGATCAATTATAATAGCATTGAGAAGTCTTGTCTTGTAGTAGTGTTTGCTTCCCAAATGTTGTGACACTATATGCTTGCTCATACTATACATTTAGTTGCAAAAATTGATCCTCTTAAGTACTTGCTTAGTAAGGCTGCCCTCACGGGTAGGCTTTCCAAGTGGATGATGGTTTTATCTAAATTTGATATAGAGTACATTGAAAGAAAGGCCATAAAAGGGCAAGCTATTGCTGACCAATTAGCTGACTTTCCAGTTATGGATAGTATGCCTATTCAGGTAGAATTCCCAGATGAACACATACTATATATGACTACCCACACTTGGAAGATGTTCTTTAATGGTTCCCACATGCAAAATGGATCAGGTGCTGGAGTATTATTTGTCTCTCCCCATGGGTACAATATTCCAAAGTCTTACAAACTTTTATTCCCATGTACAAATAATATTGTCGAATATGAAGCTTTAACCAATGGATTGAAAATGGCTATAGAATGGAACATAATAGAATTACATGTCTTTAGGGATTCACAGCTAATTATCAACCAAGTCAATGAGGAGTATCAAACCAAGGATGGTAAATTGGTACCTTACAAAAAGATCATTGAATCATTGAGATGTTACTTTACATTTGTGACATTTCAACAGATCCCTAGGATAGAGATCAAAGCTGTCGATGCTATGGCCACATTAGCTTCACTCCTTCAGTTGGAACAACATGAATCAAGATTTGAATTCCTAGTGGAAGAACTACACCATCCCATATTTGACTCATCTGAAAGCCATGTCATTTGTACCCTTGTCACCCATGAATCTTCCCGATATGGTGCTATCTATTCATATCTCTATGATGGCATCATCCCTGACATGTTCAACCGTTCTAAATGCCAAAACCTTGTCTGCAATGCCTCCCACCACACCCTTATCTCTGGTGATTTATATAGGAGGGGTTTAGATGGGACACTCCTTAGGTACTTGGAAAAGGAGGAATCTAACCAAGCGTTAGTCGACATCCATGAGGGCATTTGTGGTGGACATTCCAATGGTCTTGCCATAGCCCGAAGGTTGCTTAGGGTGGGGTATTATTGGCCCACGATACAGATAGACGTAGTAGCCTTTGCTAAGTCTTGTGAAAAATGTCAGAAACATGGAAACCTGATTCATGCTCCAGGTAGGGAGCTGATCCCTTTCATTTCTCATTGGCCATTTTAGCGCTGGGCCTTTGATCTAGTTGGGTAGATTCACCCCACTCATCAACTAGACATAAGTTCATTATTACTGCTACTGACTACTTCACAAAATGGGTGGAAGTCGTGCCACTTTTTGTAGCTTCAGGGAAGACTATCTCTTTGTTCATCTTGAACCATATTATTTGTCGATTTGGAGTACCTTCTGAGATTATCACTGATAATGGAGGTCAATTCAAGAATAAGGACCTAAAGCATTTATGCAAAAAGTTTAAAATCAAGCAACATTGGTCCTCCATTTACTTTCCACAGGGAAATGGCCAGGCAGAGGCTTCCAATAAAACCATCCTTAAGATTCTTCATAGGACAGTGCATAAGAATGGTAGGGATTGGCACTTGCAAATCAATCCAGCACTATGGGCTTACAGAACTAGCATCTATACACCTACAAGAGCTACTCCTTTTTCTCTAACCTATGGCGCGGAAGCGGTGTTGCCCTTAGAAGTAGAGATACCTTCACTTAGAGTCTCACTCAAAGGATTGATAACAGATGAGGATTACCACGCCATGAGGTTACAGGAACTTGAACTTCTAGTTGAGAAGCATAAGGCTTCATTTGATCATATGAGAGTGTATCAGAAGCATATGTCCAAAGCATTTAACAAGAAGGTTCACCCTAGGGAATTTCAGTTAGGTGATCTTGTTTTGAGAGAGAACCCTAAGAATCAACAGAACAGAGAACAAAAGGGCAAGTTCAAACCTAATTGGCTTGGACCATACATTATTATAGCTACTTTTGGTACCGGTGCATATTTACTATCAGATCCCGATGGAGAACAACTCCTTGATCCCATCAACATTTTGCACCTAAAGAAGTTCTATCCTTGATGCCTGTTTCTATCTGGGGGCATCCTTTGTACATACTTTATGATCTTGAAAAAAATACCAAAAAAATTGATATATGATGCTGAAAAAATCCTAAAAAGCTTAAAAAGTCCTGAAAAAATCAAAAAAATGTAAAAAATTCAAAAAAATAGCAAAAGTGCCTTGGTGAAAACTTGGAAATAGGTGCTACTTGTGGCCTTTGCACTCCTATTTATTAGCATGCATCCTCGACACTGAGCCTTTCTCCACCATGCCTTGACCTTATTTGACTTGGTCTAGAATTGGTCTTTGTCTTTGTCTAGGGGGCATACCTGTTAGCATAGGTCCTTTAGGTGCATTTGTCTCTTGGGGCATTTCACAAACAGGTGTTTTTCAACACCACCCCAAATAGTGTTTCTCAACACTACCCTTGCGTCGAGTGTTTCTTAACACTTATCAGATGTCTCACCCAATAGTCTAGTATGATGCAATATTTCTCATTTGCAGATGCGATGATCAGAGTTTGACTCTATGACCAACACACACGCACTTAAACAACCAACTCACTTGAGATATGTTGACTTTATTTTTCTTTGTGTGCTATCTATGAGGATTTCTTTGATGAGTGGTCTCTCCCTGAGAAGTTTTCGATGATGCATAGCTAGAAGACAAAGGGTATGAGAACATGTTTTATTTCTTTATCTGCTTGTGGGTATATTTTGTTGGTCCTAATTGTCATAAGCATTTTATGCTGGTCTTACTTGACACTATGGATTGACAAGGTATTATCCTTGACTGTTTTGCGAGTGCATGCTTCTAGTTATCCTGACTTTCATGTGTCTTGATACAAGCATAATCTCACCATATCAAACTTAGGTAATCTCACTGCATTAGTCATCTTGACCTCCATGTCTTTGATGCCTAGGTGAGATTTCCACATTTCTATCTGATAAAGATCATATTCATATCCATATAGTTATGCTAGTGTGCATTGTATGATCTTACAACGCTACCAATAACGCTCAATGATGATAATTAGATGTCTGTAGGCATTGTGACCTTGCAAGTCAACCACATTCATAGTAGCTTGCATTCTTAGGTTCATCATAGTTTAGTTTTTGCATCTTGCATATGGAGAGAGCTCTCATTTTTATCATCTACAGACTAGTTGGTCAACTGTGCTCATTTTCTGATTCTTCTTGATCATATCTTTCATTTCTAGTCTTTCATATCATGTCATTTTCTATTCATTTTAGGATCGAAACCAAAATCTGCATTCACCTTGATCATCAAAATCACATTTCATTCTCTTCTGTACAGTTGACTAACCTTTTGAGGCATAATTCTTTGATTTTTAATGGAATTTCTTCCTTTTCATGTCTTTCAAACTTCTATTCTTTCATTAGCCCTATTTCTATTCTTCTACTTCCTCACTGGGGCATGTTTCATTGCCTAATGGTTACCCTATTGACCTATACATTCAATTATGATTTCATTTTGATTTGATCAAATCTTTATCGATTTGCTGTCTCTCCTCTACCTGATTTCAAGTTTGACTCCGAGGGGGCAGTACCTATGGGATTCTCATCCTTGATTCTCTTGATTTTCCTGATTCAGACATTTTTTGTGAGCTTTTTCTCAAATTTGAAATTCTTATCTCTTACTTTGAATATGATCCCGAATCAACCTCATGTTCAAAGGCCTTTGTTATGCTTTGTCTGGATGTGACCCCGAATCGACCTCATATCTGAGTTGTTTTGTGATCCCAAATTGATCTCACATTTCAACTTCATTCTTTGACTACATGTATTCCCAAATCGATCACACATTAGTCAAAGAGGGGAAAATGTATGCACCCAAAAATGGTCGCCTAGACTTTGGGCCCCATTTATTTGATTTATCAACCATGAATCAGTTTTATCAATAGTCAATATTTTCAACATTATCAATTTCTTAATCAAATCTTAATTTCGATCATATATTGGATTTTTAGCCTATGGGCTAACCATTTATCCTAAGCCTTTATTTAA